>JALPQI010030585.1:0-18123 GCA_025490895.1 Thaumatotibia leucotreta | reverse complement strand
TGGCGTTGGTGTGCAACTACAGGAATGTGTTAAAATCGTGCTGCGTTTACTTTTTCGTGCTAAGTTTACTGCGACAAAATCTTGCATTAAATACATGATGCATTTGGAAAATTATTATCACTGACCCGATGATGATTGTAATGTGAACAAATAATTACCTTTTTTGAGTTTCCTCGCTCTAGTGAGGGGAAAAGTTTTGTGTTACACACGGGTGCAAATGTATTTTACTTCTCGTATGTTAAAACACTCGCTGCGCTCAGGATTCTATTTTAGAACCACTCGCTTCGCTCGTGGTTCAACTATAGAATCCTTTCGCTTGCTCGTGTTTCAATTTCATACTCGCGGGTAAAATACAACTTTGCACCCTTGTATAACAAATAACTATTATTTTGGCAATCGACTCTTTGACGATTTGAACACTGGGGTAATTTAATACATTGTCAATACATACCATTTCTGATGTGTTGAAATAATTCCCGACCATTAGTAACGCCAGCCACCAAGTTTTCTCGCACGCCTGTTGCTCGACCAAGGCCAACTTTGGGTACACAGGCCCGTTATCCGAGTATTTAGGACACATGGGCCAAATATAACACTGTCACGGCAAAAGGCCCGATAAGTCTGCAAGCAAGATTGAAACAGTAGCAGCAATTGAAGAAGAACAAATATTGGGCATTTTAATATTTATTATAAGAATTCTAAGATACCTCATACATCAAAATCGGTTCAATCATTACGTATTTCTAGGGTTACGAAGAAACACACATGAAGTCCAAAAACCATACAATCATTTTTGGCCACTCTTATAAAGTGTATATTATCAAACCGGAATCAGAAGGGGATTCGAAAGTACTGTTGACACAACAAATGACACAACATTTACCAAGAAAAGAGTGGTTGACAGATGTAGGGACTGTAGGGAGTGATTAATTAATCTATTGTCTGTAAGTATCGGTACTTTAACTATGAATATACGAATAGAAATACGAATATGTCCTAGATTGACTTATACACTGTTGTGTCAACAGTACTTTCAAATCCCATTCTAATTGCGGTTTGATAATACAATAAACCAATAATATTAATTGTTTGTCTTGGTCCATCAAGGGTGAAGACACATTAAATTTATCAGCATGCGTACGCATATTGTGTAATAAAATTGGCCGTGTAGTGTAGTATGAAACGTGTAAGCATGCGTAGGTAGGCGTGCGGAAAGCTGGACGCGGGCCCATACTGAACTGACATTTTTTATAGACAATAAAATAAAATATTTTAAAATAAAAATAAAACCGCCTTCAAAAATTCGCCCGAACTAAAAAGTAAAAAATAATTTTATTTCCTACTTCTTAGGATTTCCTACCCAAACCTTTAAACCTAGGTATCCTACAGGTATCCTACAGATTTCTTAGAAGTCGGTGCCAAGCCAAATACGTTCATAGGTATATACTCGTATTAGATAGAGCTTTGTAACTTACTGTCAGTCCGATTATGTTGTTATCAACAGAATGATCTACCTCAGTCATTTTGATTAAAGCATAACCGGTGTGACAGTAAGTTCTATGACTTGACTATAGACAAAAATCTATCAAATACGGTCATATATTCGCGAAGTGAACATATTTGGCTTGGCACCGACTTCTAAGAAATCTGTAGGATACCTGTAGGATACCTAGGTTTAAAGGTTTGGGTAGGAAATCCTAAGAAGTAGGAAATAAAATTATTTTTTACTTTTTAGTTCGGGCGAATTTTTGAAGGCGGTTTTATTTTTATTTTAAAATATTTTATTTTACGCTTTTTAGTAGTGTAAAATCGTTATTTAGTATGCACTGCACTGTAATAGGCCAGAAAACCTGAACTGGATACCTTAAATATTCAAAAAATTATCCCATTATCGAGGAGATATACAGTGTATCATCAGTAGGTATGAATAATTTCAAAGATTATAGGTAACAGCCGTAGCATGCCTATATTATTTAAAGAATCACTAACCGCTAACCAACATGTCATAACTACTAAGCAAAAACTTGAATAGATCTCGAAAATGTATGACAGTTGTTACATTCAAAGAATTACTTAATCGTTAAGGAGTTATACCTTTCGTCATCAGCTCACCAATATGAGACTATGACCACCTAAAGGCAAATACTCAAATAGCTTCCAAAATATATGAACTATGTTATATTTAAAGAATTATCCCCCAACTCCTAATCTCTAAGGAGTTGTACCTTCCATCATCAGCTCACCGACATGAAAGGATGACCACCTAAACGCAAATACGCGAATAGCTTCCAAAATACATGAAATATGTTATACTTAAAGAATTATCCCCCAACTCCTAATTGCTAAGGAGTTGTACCTTCCATCATCAGATCACCAACTTAAAATGTTCATGACTAGACGCAAATACTTGATTAGTTTTCGAAAAGAAATGAAAAATGTCATGTGTGCCTACAACATTTGAAGAGTTCCCTCGATTTCTCCAGGATCCCATCATCAGATCAGAATTCGGTGACAATGGGACCAACTAGAAGGTATACCCTTTCAAACAAAAAAATAATTTTTCAAATCGGTCCACGCGTCTTTGAGTAATCGGGGAACATACATAAAAAAAAAAAAAAGATTTCGACGAATTGTTAACCTCCTCCTTTTTGAAGTCGGTTAAAAAGCGTACGCATGCTGATAAATGTGTCTTCACCCTAACGCGCTTATACGCGCATTACGCGGGATTCGTGATCGAAATATGTCACAATTTGTTGATTCATACACTGGCAATATTATTACAATGCTTATCTTATGATTGGTGCGACAATATGTCGCCGCGAAATATACTTCCTGTATTTACTATACAACTCTTAACGGCGGTGAGTTCAAGATATTATAAGTACATTACGGCAACAAAATTATTGATAGGAAATAGTTCGGCGCGCAATGTATTTACAGCAACCAAGAGCAACACACTCAAGTTAATCGTTCGATGACAGGTAATTTCAAAAGCAGAAGACATAACTGCCGTATAAATATTAAGAAATGTTCGCACCTATGTTGCAGTTAAGTAATCCTTGATTACACTAATGAATCCTGCGCCTGGTTTAATTACACGATATTAATAAAAGAATGATGGATAGCCTATGGCCGTGTGGTGACGGCAGAAAGAATACATTTGTCACCACCCCAACTCCTCCTGCGGGTGTCGTAAGAGTCGACTAAGGGATTGAAGTGTCACTGACCATATTTGATTAAAGATTGATGATGGGCAGCAGCGTCATCATAGTGGACACATTACTGCGATCGCCAATCCGCTTGCCCAGCGTGGCGATTATGGGCATTTGCCTCCTAATGCGTCTATACGCATAGTTAATAGGAGAGGCCTACGTCCAGCAGTGGACTATCATAGGCTGATGATGATAATGATGATGGATAGCCTATCTCGCGGCGACATACTGTCGCACCAATCATGTGCTTAGCCCACTGGTGTACCTCACATATCGCTTCAGGATATTCTTTATCAAGTTGTAGGGCTTCGTGATATCCAACATCGCTAGGCTTTTTCCAAACAACAGTGCAGACATTGCAAAGAACGTGTCCACAATGACATCGAAATGAAGCATTAAAATCGAAGTAATTGGTTTCTCCTTTATCATCTGCAAAAAATCTCTAACTATATTCAGGGTGCTCACGAGCATTGCGATTTAAACTATGCATTCTACACATCAAAATAGACAAAAAAAATTATATGACTTAATGTCAAAATTCAATAAAAAAATCATCATTTCCAGTATCAAATCATAGCAACATTGTGTTAAAATGTTTTTATTTGTTTTAATTTTAATGACAAGCTGTTTTGTTTAGTGTTTTCTTATTTTTTATTATCTGGGAAAATGTGTGGTAAAATTAGAAAACATTGTAATAAAATAGTACGATACAAGTTCGAAAAAAATGAAGTTCGAAACGAGTGCAGATAAATTGCAAAAAGGAAATTCGTGAATCAAGACACTATTGGAAAAATGGCCTCATATAAACAAGGATTAATCTATAACGGTCAAAAGTTCATAGGTACTTAGAGAAATCGGCAACTAGTATGAAGTTTTATATGAAATACACAAAACTGGCGTCACGTTTCACACTTAGCGAAAAACCCCGATTTCCAGGCATAAATTAAATGTGGTTATAATAAGATTTGTACTTCACTAAAGACTTTCCGTTGTGTTTTTAAACACACCTATTTCACAGTTTAAGTAATAATACGAATTATAAAACTAATAAAAATTTTGAAAAAATCATTTATCGCGTTTCTCCACTTAAGAGATCAAATTTTATTTCAGTCATCGCATACGACGATTTTTTGGGGACTAACGACCTTAAAAGAAACATAAAAGACTTTTAAAAGTAACAAAAAAAATTACCATTATTTACTTTCTTCATAAGAAAACTTTGTTCAAATGTATAGAATGGTATAGACAAAATAGATTATATATTGCTGCTTTGATAAACAAGGATATAAACTAATCCGGTTACAAGACAGGAATGCACGGGAAAGTGAACTTTTTGTCCATGACAATAATTTTTTATTCGCGCATTTCATCAAATGGAATGACAAATGTAATATCTTATTAAATACGTAGTCCTTACTTTCAACAATACAATCCATAATCGTTAGGGTACTTTATTTTAAAGAATAACAACAATAATCAACATTGAAAATGTACAAAAAATTGATTGCGAATTGCACTGTACAACAAGTCAAACTTTGACTGATCGTTTCATGCATATATACATGCTGCTTGGTCGAGTTATGTCTCGAATAGATACTCAGTTTTATTGTTTATGCGAGCGACATAAGCGAAACCATTAAAGGCACACTTAGATTTTTTTAATTAATGCCATGAAATCGGGGTTTTTCGCCAGTGTGCGTTTGTATCACAATGGTTTGTATACTGCCAAATGACCTATTTTAAGTTATTTCCAATTTATTAAATAGAAGTTCTGTCCAAAAATTACTGCAATCTACATTTTAGTAATATCTTTTTCGTGTATTATGTCGTGCATTAATGTGAAATAATTTATTTTAACTACAATCATCAATGTTATCAATTTATCATCCTTATTATGGCGAAGACAAGTTATTCAGCAATCACCATCCCTATTATGACTCAGGGCTGATTTTTCAATCGTCAAATAAACCTATCCTAAAGGTGGGTCCACACTTGTAACAATACGACGGACCGGACTACGTGACATTGCAACAGAACATGTTACGCTCAATGTGGACGCTCCGTGATCGTGCTGACACAGTTACACACCGTGTACGATGAAATGTCACAAGTGTAGACGCACGTTGGCGAACCAGACTGCGTGGCATGACATCGGTACAAGAGTCGGTCGTTGGTTGTCATTTACCGACTACCTAGTAACTCAACATGTCGCCTGCAGAAGCATCTGCAATCGCGGAAGTTTATAAGTTATGCGTGCATTCATGGACTACCGAGGCGGCGGCGAGGTGCGGGCGGGGGACGTACCGCCGGACAGGTCACGACGTGATCCATTCCTAGCCCATGGCTGTGTCTGTGTCATCTGGCGTACTTGTACGCGTGTCATAAATGCAAATGTGGACGTGTCGTGGTCACGTCACAGGTCGGGGAAAATAGCGAACATGCTTTGAAGAAAACCGACTCGAGCTGGATCGGCCCGTAACACGTGATTTCGATGCGTGACAGTACACAGACCAGCGTCCACACTAGGCCCGGTTAGTAGATCGTAACTCCATACATTGTCCTGCAGACTGGTCATACATGGTCTGTGTCAAAACAGTTCTTTGAGTGTTCGGAATGGATTGTGCCGTACTGCAAGTTGTAACAAATTGTTCGCGTACAAAATACGTCCACATTAACGGTACTGACACGTGTTACAGTTACGGTCACGGAATAATGTTCGGCAAAATGTCACAAGTGTGGACCCACCTTAAGAGTACGATTTTGTACCGTTTGGCGTAGAAACTTGAGGTTCTTGGGGCCCCAGCGCACGCAAATTGTTTACTGAGATCGCGAAACGTCTGGTTGATGTAACTAAAGACCGAAGAGCTGCCGACTTCCTCGCACAACGCATCAGTATTGCGATACAGCGAGGAAATGCCGCCAGCATCCTCGGTACAATGCCACAAGGGCCAATCTTAGATATAGGTTAGGTTAAGTAGATTAGTTAGATTTAATCTATGTACACAAATTGTAGTTTTGAAAATAAATATATTAAAAAAAAATCCGCTAGCTACATTTATCACCGTCCTTTTCTTAGATAATGAGTCAAACAAGGACAGAGCTAACATTTTATTTCACAGGTATTGTTAACTGGGATTTAAAAAATCTGTCCTAAGACAAGTTATTCAACAAGTAAATATGGCTTACCCTCTCAAAGTCCAAGGCATTGCTGACAGAGATCCCTTGTGTGACTGCTATACAGTGGATGTAGGCAATGATGGCGGCTGTTAGGAAACGGATCCCGTGCAAACATGGTAGCTCATCTTTGTCCGATTTGAACACAGTATCCCAATTACGTTTCAGATTAAATGATTTCGCAATGTGGTTCGCTGAAATAAAGACGTGTAATTAAATAATCACCAAATCAAAAAAAAAAACGACCCCAACCTAATAGATTCCATCATCAGACCTCGACTTGGTGCCAACGGAACCATCTCGGCTTATTCTGAAGTCGGGTAAAATAGTACATTACGACACAAGTGCGAAACACATGAAATCCGAAACTAGTAGCGATGTTTTAAATCGACACGAGTTACGAATTTCCTTTTTGCACGTGTCTCGTACGACGTTTTTTAGTACAGATCGCCCTCTGAAGTTTTGGACCTGACATAAAATGAGCCACTTCTCGCACTAGCGTCTAAAAAGGCACCATCTGTACTAAAAAAGAATTATAGAAATCGGTTGGCGTAGTATCGAGTTATTCGTCCATTTGTCGTGTATAGATTTAATTTAAGTTAAGACCTTTATGGTTTTATCATGGATGCGATTGTCAGAACTGGGACTGCAAAATGGGACCAATCGGGAAGCATCAGCCTTCAAATAAAAAATAATCAACAAAATCGGTTCACCCCGTTGAAAATTATGAGGTAACTAACTTGAAATAAAAAAAGTAAAAAAAGTTTTAAGTGAAACGGTTTTTATTGCACCAAAAACTAGAAAATAAAAATTTGTTATAACTAACCGTAGATGCAACTTTCTGTAGATTACTCACGTGAAACTATTATCACTGTAGTTTTCCCAAGTCGGATGCTGAAAGCCACGTTTAGCCTCTATGTCAGTGGATTAAGCGTTACCTAATCGGAAACTTTTACCAAACTGAAATAAAAACGTGGGGCGTACGCAATTGTGATTAAGTCACTATAGTTATTTGAGAACACACATATAAATCAAGACAGCAATTGTGTAATAAGTTTTGTTCTGGCCTTGATAAAAGCTATTTACCTCTGTGGAAGTGATGGAACAGATGGATGATTAATTGCAAAATTAAAGCTACAATTACATATTTTGAACTTGTATGTTTCTTTCTTCATAATAATGCCCCACGTTTTTATTTTAGTTTAGTAAAAGTTTCCGATTAGATAACGCTTAATCCACTGACATAGAGGCTAAACGTGGCTTTCAGCATCCGACTTGGGAAAACTACAGTGATAATAGTTTCACGTGAGTAATCTACAGAAAGTTGCATCTACGGTTAGTTATAACAAATTTTTATTTTCTAGTTTTTGGTGCAATAAAAACCGTTTCACTTAAAACTTTTTTTACTTTTTTTATTTTCAAGTTTTTAGTGCAATTGTTAAGTTAATTTCCGATACTATACCGATGTTGTTTGTAATATGACTACGTAATACAATTATGCATGCTAAGTAGCGTTTATACTCTCGCGCTTTCATCACGAATCACGACACATATATGTAAACGTAATGGACATTATTTTATGTGTAACGGGAGGCGAATCCCTGCTGAATAGATATTTTTAGAAATCCGACACCATTTTTTTTAATTTAATATCTCGATTGACAAATATAAACCAAAGGCTCGGCGTGGTTAATGTAAGAGGTTGAATGCCCGAAGTATCTCAAATGGACGTGTTATTCATACAATAAGTACCTTAGATAACAGAGATCTGACAATAAGGAATATATCAATCAATTTGGTTTATTGAGAATTTCAAGTTTAAATTTTTATACAAGTCGAATTTCGAGACTATAAAATATAAACTCATTCTCTGAGTCGACCAACCGGAGGACCGCAGGTCTGACGGAAAGTCCGACGCGAACCGAGGGCCTAAAGGGTCAATCCATGCAATCTATCAACCGGAGGGCCATAGACCCGACGGCACTATGGCACGCACTACGTGAATCCGAGAGGCTCACACTCTCTGTATATCAACTGGAGGACCGCAGGTCCGAGTGCACGTCCTACGCAAACCACCTGCGCTGTCAGCCTATCAACCGGAGGGCCGCAGGCCCGACGGCTCGCCCTACGTGAACCACTCACGCTGTCACTCTATCAGCTGGAGGGCCGCAGGCCCGACGGCCCGCCCTTCGCGAACCACTCACGCTGTCACTCTATCAGCTGGAGGGCCGCAGGCCCGACGGCCCGCCCTTCGCGAACCACTCACACTGCCACTCTATCAGCTGGAGGGCCGCAGGCCCGACGGCTCGCCCTACGCGAACCACTCATGCTGTCACTCTATCAGCTGGAGGGCCGCAGGCCCAACGGCTCGCCCTACGCGAACCACTCACACTGTCCCTCTATCAGCTGGAGGGCCGCAGGCCCGACGGCCCGCCCTACGCGAACCACTCACACTGTCACTCTATCAGCTGGAGGGCCGCAGGCCCGACGGCCCACCCTACGCGAACCACTCACGCTGTTACTCTTATCAGCTGGAGGGCCGTAGGCCCGACGGCTCGCCCTACGCGAACCACTCACGCTGTCACCCTATGAGTCTATCAGCCGGAGGGCCGCGGCAGCAATGACATACGGTACTAAACCGTGGTCGCATACAAGGGGCCTCATAAGAAGGGTCAAAGTCACCCAAAGGGCAATGGAGAGGCCTATGCTAAGAGTATCTCTCGAGATCGGATTAAAAATGAGACCATCCGGAGCAGAACCAAAGTAACCGATATAGCTCTTCGAATCGCTCAACTGAAGCGGGCGGGGCTCGTCGCACGTGGATTGCGTGGAACCGATGGCCATTGGGGCGGTAAGGTTCTCGAGTGGCGGTCACGTACCGGAAGGCGCAGCGTGGGTAGGCCCCCACAAAGTGGACTCGTGACCTGGTGAAGGTCGCTGGATGCGGGTGGCACAGGGCCGGTCCTTGTGGCAATCTTTGGGGGGGCCTATATTCACCAGTGAACGTCTTTCAGCTGATATGATGATGATGATAATTAAATCCGTATGTTTCTACCAAATATCTAAAGCAGTACTGCAAAATCTACATATCGCTAAACCTAGCGGTTGTGGCAGGCAGTAACACTGGAGTATCAGATTTGAGGAGTTGGATGTTAGTATTAAATTCGCATGTTTCTTTTTAATATCTAAAGAACTTCTTTAAAATCAAGATATCGATAAAAGATAAACGTTGCGGTTATTGTAGGCAGTACTGCAGCATCAGGAGTGAGGAGTTGGAAGTCAAGATCAGGCTGTTAGTATTTGATTATGCCAAACATGCTATACTTTCATTTTCACGTGTCTAACACTCTCGGTTAAGGTGAGCAGTACATCTGCAGCATCAGGCTTCGAGGATACAAGGTTACAAATATTATAATATTGCATTGTCATGGGAACTTGATAAGAGTTCCAAATTTTATTGATTTCGGTGCAGTAGAAGTGGTCGAAAAATCGATCACTAGATTTGAAGCATCGACGACAGTTGATACGCGGTGAAGTTAATAAAAACCGTTTAAAAACATACAGTCGAATTGAGAACCTTCTCCTTTTTTTGAAGACGGTTGAAATTAAAATACCTACCTACGTAATGTCATAAGTGTGTGCTCTGGTTGAACCACGTTTGAAGGTTTAAAGCCATAATTAACGTGTTTGTATACCTTTTAAAACATTTTTTTCAAAACAGTTGCTCAAAAAAGGTGTTTTTCTTGGCTGTTTTGCGTGCGCAAAGTTCGTTTTTGCGAACTAGTGCTTTTTACTTTTCCAATCTTTTTAAATCAAGTTGTGTTCCATTTCACGACTGCATACTAAAAAGTTTTAAGGTATTTCGCTTTACCAAGACGTAATAAAAAAAATTCAAAACCTAGGTACTGCTAATGCAAAACGATTAAAAATATTGATTATTCATATTTTATTATTACTTCCTCATCATCATATTTTTTTTAAACATTGAATATTGAAAAACATTTGTGAGAACGGAACGGTCTCGAACCGCCAGTCAAACTAGAGGCGTTTTTCTTAACTGCAAGAATCTTTATTAAGTATCTAAAGGCAACAATTTGTTTTTGTTTTTATACAATTTAAACATTTATGTACACAGCTAGTCGAACATGGTGTTACGAAGGTTATTAAAAGTGAATATTTGTAGATTTAACTTGTTTCTTACTTGTAAATTATGTATTATCAAATAAAAACGTTTTAGTTGGCTGAATAGCAAAATCTATTACCCCTTAAATTAAGAATGCAAGTTTTGGTGTTAAAAAAAACGCCGTTTGTCCGTCAAAAATATTCATTGTCAAAGTTTTAACTCATAATTAGGAATTTTGTTTAATCATCTTTTCATTTTTCGAAATTGTATTGAAAAACGTCGTTCGATGCACGCGCGGAAATGTCATTAATCACAGTATGTCAAGTAATGACATACTTTCCGCACTGGCATCGAAATGTACTATTTCTGTGCGTAGATTACTCTTTTTAAGGCACTTGTTATGAAAAAAGTCGTTCGATACACGTGTAAAAACTTCTAATTGACCTAGTTTCACTCGGGCTTCAACTTACACCCTCGTCGAAAAAAAAAAATTTTTTCACTTGTATCGAAATGTACTATTCACTAGTTAGTAATTATGATAAATGATAAAAAAATCATCACCTACCAAAAGAATTGGAATTAGCGGTAACAGGATACTCGTTTATGTAGTAAGTTGAAGCTACGGCTACGAACAACAACGCTGCAATAGTGTATCTAGAAGAAACCAAAATCATAAAATCATAATACAGATGTATACTCCATGACCCCATTTCAAATACCATGGCCCGATGCCACTTAAAAGTTTTAAGGGGCATCGGGCCATAGGTAATTTTAATTGTTATAAAAATATTTGCAGTTATTCGTTACTGCAAGCTACCATATTCAACACCTTTTATTTTTTTATGTCACAACCGTAAAATATGTATATACATATTTAAATTACGAACACAAAAAAACAAATGCCTATGATGGATACCTTACAACTACCTACAGGAACAGGAACAGGAACATGCAACAGGAACTTCGCTTAACTTTTCCACCCATAAGGGGGGGTTACACCAGCCACTGAAAACCTTGAACGGGGTGATTTAGTAGGCTTTACTGAACAACTTTTACTATGGGGCCAATCACGAAATATTAAAAAAAACCTTTTTCATACATTGTGACCGATTGATAACGACATTTTGTATGAAAGAGCCAACATTTTTTTGGAGATTTCTGGGTTAGCTCCATAGTAAAAGAGCTCCATGTTCAGTATAACTTCTAAATCACCAAGGTTTTCAGTGGGTGATGTAACACGAAAATCTACATCATCATCGTCTTGGACAAAGTTTTACGGCTCTTTGTGAAATTTATTGTAATTTGTTTTGTTAACCATGATATTGAAGTACCTACCCGACAAATAATTATGCTTTTTGAAATAATAATAAGTAGGTACTTGAAACTTGTTAGGCTCAGGTTGGTAAGTATTCCATTCTAATTTCTTCTTTAGTACTTTTAGTACAAAAAAAGAAGGATGTGCTTATAATTTTCTATTGTAGGTAATTTGTAAATAAATAATATTATTTGCTCATTCATTGGAACCGTGTCGTGATCTAGGGTACCTAGTGCAATGTTTATTTAGTTCTAGAATAAAAGCAATCATAATATATAATTTAATGCAATTTCATAATTATACATTACGATACAAGTTCGAAAAAAAATAAATGAAACTAGAGGCGATGAAAGACTAATCACGAATTTCTATTTTGCACGTGTATTGTAGGTACGACATTTTCTAGATGGCTCTCCGAAGTTCCGATCTAACAAAAATGAACTACTTCTCGCACAAGTGCCTAAAAAACACCACCTGCGCTGAAAGAAAAAACAAAATTAACTGTTTTTTAAATAAACAAATGAAATATATTAGAACTTAATACGAGTGTAACCGTTATACTCTAAGGAAAACATGTTAGCCGGGCAGATACGTAGTATATCCATACTTTGTAAACAATATTGCAACTCGAACTCGTAATTATAATATTACATTACCATCAAAACTTTCACTCCGGACCTTCTGCTAGTCGAGTTACCCTCAAATTGATTTTGAATCAAGTCTAATTATATTGCTATTTAGATGGACGAGTTTAATACAAGTTCGTAGACCGTGGCAAGTAACGTTTAATGCCTGATATTAAACTTGCGAATGTATCACGGAATGAATTATTAAAGCCATAGTGGTGTGTAGTGATGCTTAATTGTTGACAACTTGGTGGTGTATAATCACGGCCTATTCAGGCTGGGTTAGCAGAGCTTCGTTCTAGTTCCTAGGACTCTGTTTGATGGCACAATTTTACTAAGTATATGGTAAAAGTTAAGTAATATAAAAAGCACTGGTTTTATTTGAGAAAGAAATTAAACACACAATGACAAGGTACATACTTATACATATACAAGCATATAAGCCTTTCATCTGTTAATATTTTTCTCAAAATTTAGTGAATAGAAGAGATTCCTATTCACACTGTTAGTGGGTAGGTATCATATTTTTTGTAAGCTTGTTGAATCACGTACATTATTTCCAATAAATAGACACAGATAAAGTACATGGTATTTGAAATGGAGTGCGTATACCGTTCGCCAATAGGCAAGAAAATGTAAACAAATATAGCTGACTTTCCATAGCATAAAATGACATCTTTGACGCATCGTTAAACACGTTCGCAGATATATTAAGGTAAACGCAGCTATTAACGCTCCATCGAAAATCCGAAGGTATTAGCGACCTAATAAGTAATTCGGTATTTTTTCATTGCCACAACTATGTGAGGGTAGGTAGGTTGTTTTCCAGAAGCGTTTATTCTTGAGTATAGGGTACGGTTAAGTTAGTTTGAGTGGTAGTTCGATAAAAGATAAAAATACATCAATGAAGTTGTGAGTACCGAGAAAGAAGGACATCCATACTGGCGCTTGCACTTTCAAGTAAGGACTCGACTTATCTGTCTAAGACGTTTATTTTAACAATGACTACTTTACATCTACATTTATTGCTAATCATATTCATTTAGTTATAAATTACAGATATTTTATCACAATTTATCAAATAACATCCATTATCATATATAAAATATAAAATTAAAATTTGGGCGGTGATTGCTTCATTATTTTTAGTAGTAGCAGCTATCAACGACCCGTAGGTCGGTAATGACTAAAATGTCATGTTTAGTTTTTTCTTTCTCGTACAATATTATTCTATGAAAACATAAGTATGTTCATAGATTAATTGAGATCATAATAATAGTAATTTTCAAAAAACTATTAACGACATACACATTAGCACTTGGTTTTCTTATTTTGATGTTATAAAGTTAACCAAAATACAATATTTTTGGAAAACGGAATATTATCTTAGACATTATTTATGACGAAGTTTTATCCATTAAAAGTGCTTTTAGGTCCTACATTTTTAATATCACGTAATCAGAAAGTGTTTTGTAGCGACAAAGATAATAAAAATACAATATTGTTATTTTTTAATATGGATCGGTAATACATTTTAAGTTAGTTCTTACATATTCTATCAGCGACTCATAGAAATCGCTGATACCAACATAAGAAGGTATTACCGACCGTACCTAAATAAGTAGGTAGTTTGTTACCGACGCAGAAGGCTATCGGTAGCAATATTTAAGATTGGTTCGCTATATTTATATATAAAACATAATTTTCTTTCCTTTGACACATTTATTTCAGTTTTGCATATCAATGAGTGACATTGTCAAATTTCAAAGGTAAAAATATTATAAAATAAAAAGAGGTTTATCAAAATAGAGTCCGCAACATTCTCCCCGGCATGCGCAACTAAGCGCATTCAGCTTCAGTTGGAAGCGGGACGATCTTCACGGCGGGACGCCGCAGCACTCCGCCCGCGGTGCGCACGTCAGCGACTCGCACGCGGCCATCGGCACCTGGGAACACTTTTATTATTATACCCTTCGGCCACATATTGCGTGGCAATCAGGGTCGACGATGACGACCACGTCACCTTCTTTCAGGTTTGGTCTTTCGCGAACATGCGCTCTGGTAATAAGGTTGGCAAGTATTCACGAAACCCAACGATTCCAGAATACATCGCATAACCTTTGGGACTTTCGCCATTGTTTTCTCGTAATCATGTCAGTATCGGTGAAGGTTCCAAAATGTGGCATTTGGTTTCGTCCCACGAGGAGGAGGTGATTTGGTGTGATAGCCTCACGATCATCTGGGTGAACAGAGACGTCCTGTCAGTGGGCGCGAGTTGACTGTCCACTCTGCCTCAGTCAGTACGGTTCTCAATACTTCCTCTGTTGGAAATTGTTCTTTAAGCGTAATACTTAATGCACTCTTGACGGATCTGATCAACCTTTCCCAACAACCCTCCCATGTGGGGTGAAGCAGGCGGTATGAAGTTCCAATTGATGCCTTTGTTAAGGAGAAAGTTCTTAACCAATTCTTGATCGATTTCTCTTATGGATCTTTTGAGTTCAGTATTGGCGCCGTGGAAATTTGTGCCATGGTCTGAGTAAATAACTTTTGGCGGTCCTCTGCGAGCCATCATCCTTCGTAAAGCGAGTATAACAGAGTCAGCAGATAGCGAAGCTGCCAACTCGAGGTGTATGGCTCTGCTCGTCATACATGTAAAAATAGCACCATACCGCTTCTCGTGTCTTCGGCCAATAGTCACCATCTAGGTCCGAAATAATCAAGCCCGCAATGGCAGAACGGTGGCAAATGATGCGCGAGCCTTGCTGGTGGTAAGTCGCCATGGGGTACGGGTGTCGGTCGGGCCTTTGTGGACTCTGCAATGTTGGCAGGATCTCGCAGCGTTTCTCACTGTAGGGCGCAGATTTAAATCCAAAATTTTCTGGCGCAGTGAGTTAATAACAGCTTCATTATTACCATGGTTTGCTTGTTCATGGTAATGTAGAGTGAGTAACTTTGTGTAAGAGTCTTTACCATCTAAAATAATGGGTTGGGTGAGATTCCGATCTACTTCGCTCACAGCGCTTGCTCTCCCCCGCAATCTCAACAGCCCATGATCATCTATGAACGAATGCAGGTTGCGAAGTCGGCTATTTTCGGGCCACGGCCTATTGTTTCTAAGATTTTCTACTTCGACTGGAAAACTTTGATTTTGAGAATGCTTGATCCACATCTCTTCTGCATGTTCCAGGTGTTCAAGCTTCAGACCAGATCGTTCCTTTTTTTTAATGCTGTCTAAAAATGTAAAAATATATGCCGTGCTTCTGATGAGTCTCAACCATTTGGAAAATCTGCTGATATCAGGTAAGGATGGTGTGTACGCGTGCACTGTAACGCAGCGTAGGTAGATTTTTTAATTTCCAATATTTCATTTGATATCGGCAACTTATCTTCACGCTGAGCAGGCCAGAATTTCGGCTCTTGGCAGAGAAATGAAGGACCTTTAACCATCGATGCTGGGAGTCCAGGGTTTCAATATCTCTGGTGGCGTCGTCGGCTACGTTTAGTGTCGTCGGAAGCCACTTCCACTCATTGGAAATAGTGTGCTCCGCAATTTCACCGAGTCTGTTTGAAACAAAGGTCTTGTAATTTCGTGGGTCACCTTTAATCCATGCTATGACACGTGAAGAATCCGTCCAAAAGAATCTGCTGGCAGGTTTGATAGTGTCGTGATCTTTCTCTATCGTACAAGCAAGTCGCACTCCGAGTACAGCTGCTTGAAGTTCGAGCCTGGGAATTGACACAGGCTTCAGTGGTGCTACTCGGGATTTACTGCTTATTAGAGCTGTCCATATCTTTCCATCTTCTCGGATAAAAACGCCAGTACGCCACTGATGCGTATGCTTTTTCACTGGCGTCGCAAAAAATGTGCAGTTCTATGGCGCATGTGGTAGGTTCCTGGTGCATAGTGTCGTGGAATTCTACACACACATGCAGTAATCAGCGGTTTATCCAACGCTTCCAGACAACATGGTCAGATTCTTGCACATCATGATCCCAACCGATTCCTGAACGCCATATTTGTTGGAGAGGATCTTGCCTTGTATAACGATGGGCGTCAAAAAACCAAGAGGGTCGAATACGCTCATCACAACTTTAAGCGCTTCTCGCTTTGTTGGTTTTCTTGTGTGGTTAATAATTTCTTCTGGCAATTTCGAAAGATTTAAGTTGAATCCAAAACGTATCTTCTGACGGGATTCCATCGCAATCCTAGAATTTTAACATTTACATTGAAATCAAGATTTACGCCGCCTGAGCCTCTCTTTGCTTCTTCAATGTCTCGAATTACATTTTCGCTGTTCGATACCCACTGGGTTAAAATGAATCCTCCTTCTTTATTTATGTGTGCCACTTCTCTAGCCGTTTTTTCGGGCTATTTCTTCGGAATGAAAGCTTTGCAAATAATCATCCATGTAAAATCGGGTCTTCACTGCCTCGAACGGCTTCTGGATATTGTTCGGCGAAATCTTCCGAGTTTCTGTTCTTAATATATATTGCAGTTGCTGGTGATGAGGTCGCTCCAAAAATAACAGATTTCATTTCGAATTCTTTCATGGGTCCCGATCTGTCCAAAATCTCTCCACAAGAAACGTTGCGCGGGGCGATCTTCTGGTCGTATACGTATTTGAAGGAACATCTCTTTAATATCTGCAGAGACGGCTACTTTACCCTCTCTGAATTTGAAAATTACCGCTAGTAGTGAAAGTAGCAAGGTCTGTCCGGTTAGTAGTTTATCATTCAGGGATATGCCTTGCACTTTGCTGGCAGCGTCGTGGACAATTCTCAACTTCCCAGGTTTATTGATATTCGTCACTCCAAAATGTGGAAGGTACCATTTCTTGGAGATTCTGTTGATTCACAAGGCCCAGCATACCCGCTCCGCAGAAAGTTATCCATATTGTCTTTGTATTTTTGACCATATTCAGAGTTTCTATCCATTTTCTTTTCAACGATTGCAATCTCTTCGCGGCGTGGAAAAAAACTCTTGGGCATCACTGGATCGTCCTCCTCGCCATAGTAGCCCAACTTCCCATCGTTTGCCGTCCTCTACCCTCTTGGCCGTTTTTTGCAAATATCAATGGCTCTTTCATCTTCTTTACTTTGCATAGCCTGGTGGTTTGCAACACCAAGAGAGTCGATCTTGAAATAGTCTTCATTCATTGATGCATCTCTCCGTCACTATGTCCCACAAAAATGTACAATGTTCGTGTACGATTGGGAAAAATCCGTGAATAACCCAACCAAGAGGAGTCAAGGTGGCTACTGGTTCGTTTCTGTTCCCATGACGAATCTCCTTAGCAATGATCGCATGCCAGTTGTCTTGACCTATCAACAGGTCCGGAACTACATGCTCATAGCAAAGTCCAGTTCTTGGCAGATCTTGCAAATAATTGTATTCGTCGATATTGGCGGATACGGTCTGTGGCATTAACGGCAGTCCTGTTCACCGTTCGTAGTCGTATAAGTTCAGAGGCACGTTGGAGGGTCCAGTAATTTCGAAGTCAA
The DNA here is from genome assembly GCA_025490895.1 of Thaumatotibia leucotreta. Taxonomy (NCBI): domain Eukaryota; kingdom Metazoa; phylum Arthropoda; class Insecta; order Lepidoptera; family Tortricidae; genus Thaumatotibia; species Thaumatotibia leucotreta. The sequence continues at coordinate 168 of JALPQI010030585.1, read as the reverse complement.
CGCGCTGCGATTCGGGTTCTTCGGACGTAGCGTTAATGCAGTTAGGTTAAATGGTTCAGCATTTCCTTTTAGGCCAATTTCGTCTGCGATCTCATGTTTCAATAGGGTCAGGGGTACTTCCTCCATCCAAAAGGGCATAAATACATTTAGATATAATCGGCCCACGGT
>JALPQI010030584.1:0-70954 GCA_025490895.1 Thaumatotibia leucotreta | reverse complement strand
GTGTACGGTTTTGTAAATTTCTAAGTCGTCAGCGTATAGTAAAAAATTTCAATTTTATAAGCATTCATTAATGAAATAAACAGGAATGAGCCCAGTATGGAGCCATGTGGCACTCCGGAAACTGAATGAATTAATAAATGACTGATGGAACTAAATATTAATGTTATTCAACGCGATTATATAAACTTTTAGACTGCATAAATGTCTTAAGTAAGAACATTACTTTTTAATTCGGCGGGCCGCGTTCACAGTGAAAATTCGAGACTAATAATAACAACTAGCGGTTGTGTTAGTTATGTAACATAAAATAGCAAATAAAAAGAACCATTGTTTCTCCACTGGATGCGAACAATTAAGGTCGAATGATAACAAAAATTACCCCGTTTGTCCCAGGGATTATTAAGTAGGTTTCCATACATAGTAAGTAAGAAGACATCATTCAATAATAAAAGGACTAGGTACGCGTCAAAATGGACCAAAATCCAACACAGCAGGGAGAACCTAAGTGTCATTAGAAAGGTCTGCTTATGTACTTTATTTCATTCTACAGGTGCAAAGTTGAATTCCATTGGATCATTTTATATAAGCAATGCGTTCTACTGTGGGTACTCTCCAAGGAAAGCACCGTCGTCCAGACACCATTCATCGTCGTATTTACTCTGACTAAAATACAAATATCTGAGTTTTGCAATAGAATTAAAAATAGCGCCCATAGAATGAAATGAAATAAATTTAAATACCTACTTAATGACACAACTTTCAACTTTGTTGGTACATATTTGGTCCACTTTTCCTACAACGCTGCCCTTGGTCTTTGTTTCAATTCCATGCGGCCGCGCCAAGTCTCGACGGGACCGTGAGTTTCGTGTTCTTAAACCGCCAGGTCAGGGTTACAGAGCTACGGGCGGTATGTATACCATACCGTCCGCCAGCAGAATCCGAAAACAATGTAAGCAAATATATAAACAGGGTGATCAATCCAAATGGGTCAGTATGGAGGTTTTGGAAACCATAACAGATAGCGAAATCTTGTCTTAGGAACCACGAGATCGATTTTAGTAAAAGAAAAACCGCATTCATATTCTTACAAAAATACGTGTACTCGGCCCAGGAATCGACCCGGACTGATTGATCACCCTGTATAATATATACTTTCAGTTTCAATAGAATTTGTTGTCTTTCACACGTATTGTGAAATACGATCGTCGATTTATTTAACGTTTTTACTTATAATAAATATCAATAATAATTGTAACTAAAAATGTTTGTAAACTTAAGGTTTGAAGTTGGTGATAAGACGGATAAGACTACGGGCGGTTGGTATAATACGCATTTATACAGGGTGCTCGCGAGGAACCCGTAAGATTTAAATAAGTCGGCATAACTATGAAGGGATTACGAATGGTCAGAAAATACCACGTAGCGGAGAAATTGTAAGTTACCCCTTCCACGAACTGACCATCCCTGTTACCTGCTCCTATGATAAACTAATAATCAGTCCCAAAATGTCTGAAAGACAAATTAACTTAAACCCAAAACGTCACTTTCTCCAAATGCCTAAAATGGAGTATCCAAGAAAACTGTATTAAATTTAGTTTTTCATAAATAGTTAGTATTATTTAACTAATTTAATGCTAACATTGATCATAAGACAGAGTAATGCAAGGAATATAATACCTACTGTAAATAACAGTTTATGTATTCTGAGAATCTGTCATTTTGTAGTGTAATTATTATGTACCTAGCACATTTTGGATATTAGATGTAATATAATATGCCAATATCATTTTAGCATTTAGATGTATGTACTGATAATAAGTATTTTTGGAATTTTAGACATTTTACTACTAATAATAAAATTTGTTTTAACATGGCGGCATTCTAAGAACATGGTATTATGACATTTGGTTGTAGCGAACCGGAATTATTTTTCACGTGTCAATAAAAATATTTATTAAATTAATTTGGTACATCATAAAAATGTTCTGAAATGGTAGAAACATTCATGAAATTAGTAAGTACTCAAAGAATATAATATTTTCTTCGGTTACCGCGAGGATTACACATGAAATAAAACTATGAAAACGGATAAACTCGCGTATATTAATTAAATAATAAACTTCATCCCGACGTTTCAAACACTTTACAGGGTTCGTGGTCTGCGGGCGAATGACAATGGAGGAAATTTGATAGATCTAACTCCATCAAAATAAGAAAATAAGTACAAAACTATCCACAAAGAAAATTAAACTAAAACACAGACAATACATTTTAAGGGTGGGTGTACATACTAAATTTGCAATTTAAGCTAACTAGTTATTCATAACAAGTATTTTCAGAATGAAGACAAGAGACAAAATAAATAATCTACACCGGTTCTATCCCTACACCTCTTTCCTGAGAAGTATTCCCTTCCTTTGTATGATTGTATTGTTAGGAAGGTATCCCAATATTGGGACCGGCAAGAAACTCAGAGGGAGAACTCATTTCAATAAACATTTGTAGTACATCTTAAGATTCACATGCATTAAACCGAAACATACATTTTTGATTCATAAGCAAAATCAAAATAATTTTGAAAAAATTGCCAGTACTAAAAAGGTCAACACAGTCAAACACATCAGCCTCACGGTTTTATGTCTAGACTGTTCCTTTATCAGATGAACTACTGGATCCCAAGCTGGGTCGCGTTTTATAAAGTTACAATTTACAATTTCGCTGTTTGCCTCTCTAACGCACGCACTAATTGGCTAGAAAGAGAGGCAAACAGCGAAATTGTAAATTGTAACTTTATAAAACGCGACCCTGGTGGTACCTAGAGATAAGCTTCTTTCTATCCTATTAAAGTTTGGATATTTCATTATCTCAATGGCCTCACGCAACATTCTAGGAATGTGTCTCTTCTCCTTAGCGAAAACCAAAGGCTTGTCAAACTTAATAGAATGATTTGGTCCATCCATGACATGCTCCCAAACCGCAGACTGTCGTCGACGGTGCTTGACATCGGCTATGTGCTCCTTCACCCTAGTAGTAATATTCCTCTTTGTCTGCCCAACATATGAAAGCCCACACTCACAGTCCAGCTTATACACTCCTGCATTCAGTAAAGGAGTGTTATACTTAACAGGCCTCAGAAACTGCGACATCTTCATTGGCTTAAAATAGGTTTTAATAGAAGCATGTTTCAAGATGCGGCTGATCCTGTCCGTAACCCCTCCAATAAATGGCAGAATGGCTGGCCTGCGCTCAACAGTGGGAATCTTCATACGAGTCGTCTGATTGTTTTATTAATAACTTTAACATACGAGACGATGTTACTTACATGACAGCGCCATCTAGCCTCCATCACAACATTCATTTTATAAAATACCTATAAGAATCAATTAATTATTTTCACCAGTGTGTATCATCTCGTGACTCCGTAATTGATCTTTCCTTATGCATTTGTAATCACAGAAGTTGCATTTAAAATTCTTTTCACCAGTGTGTATCCTCTCGTGTCTCCGTAAGTGACTTTTCTGTCTGCTTTTATAATCACAGAAGTTGCATTTCAAATTCTTTTCACCAGTGTGAATCATCTCGTGACTCCGTAACTGGCTTTTCTGTCTGCATTTATAATCACAGAAGTTGCATTTAAAATTCTTTTCACCAGTGTGTATCATCTCGTGTCTCCGTAACTGGCTTTTCTGTCTGCATTTATAATCACAAAAGTTGCATTTATAATTCTTTTCACCAGTGTGTATCATCTCGTGTTTCCGTAAGTCACCTTTCCGTCCGCATTTGTAATCACAGAAGTTGCATTTAAAATTCTTTTCACCAGTGTGTATCATCTCGTGTATCCGTAAGGTACCTTTCTCTCTGCATTTGTAATCACAGAAGTTGCATTTAAAATTCTTTTCACCAGTGTGTATCATCTCGTGTCTGCGTAAGTCACCTTTTAGTCTGCATTTGTAATCACAGAAGTTGCATTTAAACTTCTTTTCACCAGTGTGTATCATCTCGTGACTCCGTAAGTCAACTTTTCGTCTGCATTTGTAATCACAGAAGTTGCATTTAAACTTCTTTTCACCAGTGTGTATCATCTCGTGTATCCGTAAGTCACCTTTCCGTCTGCATTTATGATCACAGAAGTTGCATTTAAACTTCTTGTCACCAGTGTGTATCATCTTGTGACTCCGTAACTCACCTTTCCGTCTGCATTTGTACTCACAGTAGTTACACTTAAAATTCTTTTCAGTAGTATGTATTATTTCGTGACTTTTTAAGTCGGCTTTTCGTCGAGCTTTGTAATCACAGTACTTGCATTTGAAGTTCTTTTCACAATTTTGTATTATCTCGTGTCTCCGTAACGCAACTTTTTTCTTGCATTTGTAGTCACAGTCATTAGTGTCATTACACTCGTATTTCTTTTCATCAGTATGTATCCTCAGTATGTGAGCCTGTAAGTTCTTTTTCAGTCGACATCTGTACTCACAGTGGCTACACTGAAATGGTTTATCATCGCGGGCTGAAGTCTGTGAACTTGCCGTCAGGTGAGTGTGTACGTGTTTCTCTAGAGCCGACTTGTTCGTGAAACGTTTGTCGCAATGGTGACATCGGTAGAGCGTGGCGTATCGGGTCGGTGCGGGTGTATGGGCGGGCTCGCTCGTGGTGTGCAGCTTGTACGTGCGGCGCCCGACCCGGCAGGTGCGCCGCCCCGCGTCCACCAGCAGGCGCTCCAGCCTGACCGAGCACGAGCGCCCGAGACCCGACACTACACCCGAGCCTCTAGCTGCAACAAAACAATTAATATTCGCTACTTTAGTCTACAGATTGGAATATCTAGTAACACCTATACAGTAGTAGTGTTAGTACTGGCAACGAAATCAGCCAGAGTTGCAACGACGAACAGGTTGAGGTACTGCAATATGGGAGGCGGTTTACTAATGTTTGGCCAAAAGTTGTTTCCCAAAATAACACATCCCAAACTATTTTATCCAAATGAATATTCCCAAAAACTCGAGTGCCACAATGACTTGCAGCTAGTTGCATAACTGAGTCAATATTAGTACCTCAGTAGAATGTAAATGATTTGTAGACAATCAAATATGCATAAAAATGCTAAACGAAAGATATTACTTCTTGAGTACTGCTACAAAACTGTCTTAGAAATGATTTACTCCACCAACTTTTAGGTTTTTCTTAATTTTATTCCGAAACCTGGAAAATTTAACCTAACTTATTTTTCTCGTTATTTTATTTTATCTCAGGAATCCTGAATTCAGTCATTTAAAGCAGTCCTGTCCAACTATACTTCGTTTTATTTAAGATTAGAATTATCTGTCAAACGGGTGAACAAAGAAGCAGTGGTCGTAAACCTTTCTTCTTCGATTTCGGTCGATAACACTGAATTTCTCGGAACTTATGTACATACATATTATTTGATATTTACCGATAGCTGAATGCATAGTTTTCACATTTATTATTAATTTGTTGGCAAAACTGTATTAAAAAAAATTATAAGTGTTTTATAAGCAAGATGGGGCAATTTAGAAAAAAGCTAAATATTGAAGGTTTTCGTTTAGTGTTTGGCGGTTTTTAACTAAGTATTTTTTTATAAATTTGTAACTAACATCGCACCGATTTTACATTTACTGAATTTAATGAAGTTTACAGTCTAAAATTTAACAATATTTGCATATTTAATCTAGCTTACATTATGCACTCCCAGTACTTTTAAAAGTCATGCATTTAAGGATTAAAACTATCGGTATAAAAGCGGACACGGTGTCATAAAGACTGCCATATGCTTACCCATCGGCAACGTCGTTTAGTATTTGTCGCCATTATGGGCGGCTTTAATCTGGGACGGTCTGAATGTTTGAATTTGGTAACAAATTAGAAAATAAAACTCTGATGACATACTCTACATAGTTTTATTTACTAAGGGTCACGATCCATACAAAGTTGAGAAAAATTGTGCGCTGCGAGTTACAGTTTTGTAATTTTAACCAGAGCTAGAGGGTCTCAAAATAGTTGTTTTTAGATGTGGAGGGAAAACCAATTCCCCCCCTGAGCGCGGGGGGAGGGGGGTGAATGTGCATGCGGAAGGGTTGCGTTTAATATTTTTTTACTAATTAATAAGGTCTACTATGCGTTGTAGACCATGAAAATGTAGATTTTTTGGAGTAAAAGTAAAAAAGTTACCGTTCTTATTTTAATTTAAGCTTCATATAAGTATTAAAAAACAAAATTATCCAATTTAAAAAAATAGCGATAGATAGCATATTTATTGCAGATTTTAAAAATATACACATTTTGTAGTGTTTCGTACAAAATTTCACTGAAAAAAAACATTTACCTGACGCGTACCTCCAACAAAAATCTCCGCGTAACCTCAAAAAAGAGACTTTTGTGCCGGCAACTGCTCAATTGCTCATAGATTATACATATATTTTTGTACTTACATATTATTGTTCATATTACAATTGTAAATATTTATTGATATGAAAGTAAATTGAATATTTTCTGATCTTCTTTTTTTAAATAACCTAAGATTATTAAGAATTTTATTTGTTCAGATTCTATTTTTAGATTTTATCGATTATTGTTTACGGTGTGTATATTATATAACGTATGCGGAATGAAATCTGCACAAAGTTTAATATTATATTAAATAAATGATATCATTATTATTTTCTTGAACATGTATTTGAATACTTGAACGTTTTTTAATATCGATTTTAACAAGTATTCATGCAAGATAAAAACTACTTGAATCCAAAGTGTATAACTTTAGTTTTATGATACTTTATCCATTGATGTCGAAAAAACAAATGTTAGCATTTTTCTTGCCTCTAATTTTATCTTCTGTAGGAAAACTTTTTAAATAAAAATCCTTTGCTCATTATATTTCATATTCTTGTTAATTGGTCTATTGATACTTACTTATTATGCTAAAAATATTTAATTGAAATTAGCTATAAGTCGTTCACCGTGACATCCGTTACTGAAAAAGCAGTGTTTTTTACACTTTTTGATCAAATGGCGAAGTCATATTTTCAAAGTTGTTTATTTTTATTTTCCGTGTTGATAGGCTTGCTCTTTGTTCATGTTTCGTAATGCCCATGGTTTGAGGATGTTTTTCATCAATTTTGTTGTCATATTTAGAAGTATTTCTGAGCTCCCTGTTCGATTTTGTGATTCGGGTTAACGTAATTTCCTTTATTCGAGCTCTTTCTGAAAAGTGGCTGTAGCCAAATTGTTACATTACACTAGGGTTTCTAATATCATTTATTGGAAACGAAAAGAATGCGAGATTTTTATAAAACAGTGTTTCAAATCTTGCCTTCTTATAAAAAATCAGAATCATCGTCGATTTTGGCCTTAGCAAATGTGTCTTGTGGAAAATACATGCAGTTGTGCGACATTGTTCTACTCAATTGGCCATAATTTCTAAAGAAAGATGCCAAACCCGACAAAACTATCCAATTTAATTAACAATTGTATACAAATTAATTTAGCATTGAGACACAAGTTAAATTTAATTTTTTTATTTTGTTTTTACTTGTTCAAAATTTGTGCAAATTTCACTCCGCATACGTTATATATCTGGTATGTGATCGCATGTATGATATATAGTATCTGATTACATGAATCGGAATGGGTAATCATTTTTACGAGTGTTATTAGGTAATGATCTCATTACCAAAGACGATAAAGGTAATTTTCACTAACCGGGACTAAACAACTAACCCAGTTCACCCAAGTTAAAAGTTTATATCATATGGGATTTGACAATGAATTGTTAAACGTTTACTTTATAAATCATCATTATTACCATATCAGCCGAAAGACGTCTACTGCTGAACATAGGCCTCCCCCAAAGATTGCCACAATGACCGATCCTGCGCCACTCGCATCCAGCGAACTCCTGAAACCTTCACTGTCCACCTTGTGGGGGGCCTACCCACGCTGTGCCTTCCACCTGTGAGGTCGCCGCATTGGCCATCGGTTCTACGTGCAATGTGCCGCGCCCACTACCACTTTAGTGATTCGGAAAGCTATGGAGCTATACTTTGGTTCTGCTGCGGATCGTCTCATTTCTAATACGACCTCACAGAGAGACTCCCACCATAGCCCTCTCCATTGCCCTGTGGTTGACTTTTAAGCTTTCTTATGAGGCCCATTCTAAGCGACAACGTTTCAGTACCGTATATCATCACTCTTTTAAATCTTTGATCAGTGTGTGTTGCCACACTGCCAAATACTTTTGTCTTCAAGAACTGCGGAATATTGGACGAAAAGATGTGTCGTAGCTTCCCAAATGCTACCCAACCTAGTCGGATTCGATGATTGACATCTTACTCAAAGTTGGGCCTACCTAACTGGGTAGTTTGTCCTAGGTATATTATAGTTGTCTACACCTTCGAGTTTAGTCTCCGATTGTAACGGGAGTTTTCGTCTTATCCATGTTCATCCTAAGACGAACTCGCTCGAAGGCGCTACTGAGGTCAGCGAGCATCGTACTGAAATCCTCCAAGGTCTCTGCCAAGACCACCGTATCATCGGCGAATCGAAGGTGAGTGAGGTACTCGCTGTATATGTTGATACTCACCTTCTCCAGTCCAGTCTTAAAGACATCTTCCGGTGCAGCGGTAAACAGATTAGGGGAGATGACACCTCCTTGCCTGACTCCCCGCTGCAGTATAATATGCTTCAAGCTCTGGTCTTGGAGTCGGATTGACATAGTGGCACTTTCGTACAAACACCTCAACATTTCAACATAGCGGTAGTCTATTTGGTACCGTTAAAGAGAATGTAGTACTGCCCAGAGTTTCGATCAAATCGAAGACCTTGACGTACTAATGCGATTCAGTTTAGGTTCTGGGAAACGGGCAGTGATACACGACTCGTATAGCCTTGTCCCTTTCTCTCGACCTAAATGAAACCGCATTAGTACGTCATGGAAACCCCCCTTATCGTAGTCCACAAACGCTAAACGCTAAACAGAGGGGCAGGTTATACCTATTCCTCGGTCTTCTGTATAACATTTCTGCCGTGTTACGCCGAAGTCACGTAACTTTGAAATGACCGTTTCGAGATAATCGATGTTAAAGTTTTGAACCAAAATATTATCATAAGTCACAAAGTCATCGGTCTATTTTTTTATTTCATTTTTTACGTAATTAAGGACAGCATACTTAATAACAGGTTAATTTTTTAACGATAAAAATATATAAATAAATTAACTACATTCAATTGTAAATATTGACGGTCTAAAATTCCATACATTTTGAGTTACGCGAAATGCGGTATCTATAGATACCTTAATTTGCCCCCTCCCGCTTTAACTCAGTGGTCAGCTAAATGTAGCACGGTGGTTATGGCAATCTCCGGTATCCAACTATTTTCTTTGATGTAAAAAGTATCATAAGCAGAAAAAAATACCAGCATAACACATTAAAGTCGTTGTCTGATAGGCATTTCTTTAAAATATCGAATTTTACTTTGATCCGAGCTTTATGAAAAGTACAAAACGAATAATCGTTTTTAAGCAACATAACTAATAATAATAGAGTTATAACTAATCTTATTTTAATTTAATGGTCTATTGAACATGTGTATTGTTTCGTTGATAATCGTAGTGGGTGTGACCTATTATTGCCACTAGTTAAAATTAAAAAATTACTATTAATCAGTCTCTGATATTCTAATCAAATAATGCCCACGGCTTGGTTACAAATCTGAACCTCATATTTATCTGTGATATATTATTATTCTATTTTCTAGCAACCAATATCAATTTTAATAATATTCGCATTTAGTCGATACCAATTGCTGATTCAATTGACTATGCACTTTACTATTTTTGATATTCACTACTACTTCTTGAAAAAGTATATGGCCGCCTTACCTCTTAGTCCAAGAGCCAGTGAACCCTGAGAGTAACGGTCTTCCTGTAAGGTTAGAAATTTGTATACTAACGGTTTATGGAATTCTAAGAGCAATAGCCATGACCTGGCAGGCGTCAGCCCTGCACGTCATCAGGCCCTTTATTTTTTGAACTGTTAAGTAAATTGGATTTCAAAACTTGTTTCTGTAAGTTTGAAAAATTTATAGGATAAAGTTAATTTATTGTACATCTTAAAAAAAATTGACAGGCGATTACAATAAGCAGAAGTATATGACAGGTCAATTAGAAAATGCACAGTTGATGAGGTAAAATAAACTTCATCCTGTATACTCGAAATTTTTACATGTCTTCAAATAAACGTCTCAGAGTAAGTATGTACAATGCCAGGCGGTTTTGAACAGCATAAGACCTTGCCAGGCGAGGGGACAGTTAAGTAAATTGGGTTTCTTAACTTGTTTCTGTAAGTTTGAAAATTTAATAGGATAAAGTTTATTTATTGTACATCTTAAAAATAAATTGACAGGCGATTACAATAAGCAGAAGTATATGACAGATCGAATAGAAAACGCACAGTTGATGAGGTAAAATAAACTTCATCCTGTATACTCGAAATTTTTATATGTCTTCAAATAAACGTCTCAGAGTAAGTATGTACAATGCCAGGCGGTTTTGAACAGCATAAGACCTTGCCAGGCGAGGGGACAGTTAAGTAAATTGGGTTTCTTAACTTGTTTCTGTAAGTTTGAAAATTTAATAGATAAAGTTTATTTATTGTACTTACATCTTTAAAAAAAATACAGGCGAGTAATCGCTAGTTAGTCGCTAGTAGTAGTAGTAGAGTAGTTGCTAAGGGCGTGCGATTGAGAGGTGCAACTGTCCCCTCGCCTGGCAAGGTCTTATGCTGTTCATGACCGCCTGGCATTGTACATACTTACTCTGAGACGTTTATTTGAAGACATGTAAAATTTTCGAGTATACAGGATGAAGTTTATTTTACCTCATCAACTGTACATTTTCTAATTGATCTGTCATATACCTCTGCTTATTGTAATCGCCTGTAATTTTTTTTTAAGATGTACAATAAATTAACTTTATCCTATTGAATTTTCAAACTTACAGAAACAAGTTTTGAAACCCAATTTACTTAACTGTCCCCTCGCCTGGCACGGTCTTATGCTGTTCAAAACCGCCTGGCATTGTACATACTTACTCTGAGACGTTTATTTGAAGACATGTAAAAATTTCGAGTATACAGGATGAAGTTTATTTTACCTCATCAACTGTGCATTTTCTAATTGACCTGTCATATACTTCTGCTTATTGTAATCGCCTGTCAATTTTTTTTTAAGATGTACAATAAATTAACTTTATCCTATAATTTTTTCAAACTTACAGATACAAGTTTTGAAATCCAATTTACTTAACAGTTCAAAAAATAAAGGGCCTGATGACGTGCAGGGCTGACGCCTGCCAGGTCATGGCTATTGCTCTTAGAATTCCATAAACCGTTAGTATACAAATTTCTAACCTTACAGGAAGACCGTTACTCTCAGGGTTCACTGGCTCTCCAGCTATCTAGGGACCATATAGATACCTCCTACGTATACTGGAGCAAGTGCAAAATCATCATTTTCCAGGAGAGCTGTTCAAAGGTACAAAGTTCTGTAACTAGCTCATACAATGAAATAATTTCATGATATTTTCAAGAATTTATAACAAATACATTTTAATACAATCTACATATTTACTTTTTTGAAATAAATAGTAGTTATAAATATTAGATGTCATATACCAAAGAAAAACGACCAAGATCACCTATGTCCGAGGTGGGGATCGAACCCACGTACTCAGCTTTCGCGGCTGATGCCTGTACCCCTCGGCAACTCGGTCTTAGCAACCACCGGTCAAATTTCTCGGGTATATGCAATCCCTTACAAGGCTAGGCGCCTTTGACCATTCTCTAAGGGCAAGCACTAACTACATGCCTGCACCTCCTATTTAGAATACTTTACAGTTTTCTAGAATAGCTAGAGAGAGATGGTGCTGCCATCTATTGAACATATTGTGAAAACACAAATCGAATTATTTATTAACTAAATATTTTGATTTGTACTTTTAATTTTTCTCCAGTAGTCACACTACTTAATACTATATAAATTATAAATATTAGATGTCATATACCAAAGAAAAACGACCAAGATCACCTATGTCCGAGGTGGGGATCGAACCCACGTACTCAGCTTTCGCGGCTGATGGCCGAGGGGTACAGGCATCAGCCGCGAAAGCTGAGTACGTGGGTTCGATCCCCACCTCGGACATAGGTGATCTTGGTCGTTTTTCTTTGGTATATGACATCTAATATTTATAATTTATATAGTATTAAGTAGTGTGACTACTGGAGAAAAATTAAAAGTACAAATCAAAATATTTAGTTAATAAATAATTTGATTTGTGTTTTCACAATATGTTCAATAAATAGTAGTTTTTGAAAAAATGGTAGTTACACCAGTATACGTGAAATTTACGAGTTCTTGTTTTTGATGAACTGAGACAACTACCGTATACGTAATATACTATGACTCGATGAACACGGATATAATTTTAAGTGTCTTTGATGTATATTTTGTATCATGCTCCGTAATAGTATTTTATACAATCGTAACATAATTAAGTGTTTTTCAGTCGAGTGCCGTGTTTAGGCCACGAAGCTTGCTGAGTGGCCTAATTAAGGTACGAGACTGAAAAAAAACGTAATTATGTTACGATTGTATACAATACTTTTTCTATGAGTCTTCATCATCATCATCACTTTAGTAACTTTTTGAGATACATAGAAGTAATTTTAAATACAGTTTTCGAAGTTAGGTAAGTTTTGACTTCTAGAAATTATTCCAATGCACCTTAAATATATATCTTCCATCTATATAACAAATAAAACAACTTGTTTACAATACTTATTCATTTTATTTCTTCAGAAGGTGTGTTAACAAATAGATTGGGTACAGTCGGCATCTAGACTTTTTGAATTTGTATCCATCAGAATTGCGTTTCAGGAAAGCGTGTAGCTTGCTATATTTAGAGGCATCAACTTTTTCGTATATATTCAATGTTGATTTGATCATTGAAAACTTGGCCCACAATGTTTACGGAGCGAATTTATCAATCATTTCTTGAAAATATGCCAAAAGGACATTTTCCGAAAAAGAACTTGAAACGTTTTTCTTCATCCGCTATTCCATTAAGTTCGAATAACTTTTATCGTAACAAGAGACTTTACGGGTAACAAATTAAGCGTCGCTTGTTCTGCAATATTTGTTACCTCCTCTGGCGTGGAGGTAGGGGCGTTGTCCAAATGTCCATCTCATTATCACTCATTATGAAGCCAAATAAACAGAATCGGACGTACTTAGACAAACTTTTCTTCTCAAGTTTAACTAGAAAATCAAAACACTGAGCGGCAATGGCCGGCATGGCATGAGTGAAAAAACTGTTTATGATTAAAAAACCATCCACCAATCACAGAGCAGAAGTGTTTTTTTTTATGCTCTGGTAGCGGAACTTTTAGCCAAAAGTCTTTTAGCGGACACAAATTTGACTGATCGTTCTATTTTCAAAATTATTATAGTTGACTAAAAGTGTAATATAATGAATATTATAGTTGGGGAGTAAGTGAGATAGACTATAGAACATTGAAAAGTGAATGAAAAGTATGCAGTTATAGTTTCGTTTATAGTGTCCCAATTGACACATTAGGGTCGACGAGTAGAAAAATATCTAAACAAACCGGAGTTGTTGCTCTGATGTTTTTTATTGATTAGTTTTCGCCTAATTTGTCACTTGTACAGTCGCCATCAGATATATGGTAGCGGTCGAGGTCCCCAAATAAATCGGAGCAACGTAAAATTTCAATAAATTCGTTACGTGAGAAAAGGGCAATAATTTAGAGGCATGTAATTCGTCACAAATTTAGGAGCAACCACTTTTCAATGAATTCGTAACGTATAATTGGGGAAAAATATCGGAACACAGAGATAATCAGAATTATCTGAGCAGTCAGGGTGGTCGTAAATATCTCAACATTTATGGAAAATAGACCTTAGGGTCATATACACATCGCTTTAAATTCTTTATGGTCAGCCACACGTCTTGAATAGGTTGTCAATAATTTGATTAGAACAGAGTGGTTTGTTGTGACTTTCTTCGAAAAGAGTAGACATTTGTCATCGTGACAAATATATTTCTGTCTCTTTCGCAAATTGGACAGATATTATGCGCAAATCATTAAAATGAGTTGTCTATATTTTACAGACAAACGGGTCTTAATCGCGTAAACTTACGTTTAATTATATCCTGACGTTTCGGGCATGACGTTACACCCGTGGTCGCAGGCAGACTGGCGAGAGAATGTATCAACACCTTCGAGCTGCGCGGGTTTTTCGAACTACCCGCACTTGATCTTGATTATTCACTTCTAGGCTAGGGTTGTCACTAGGCCTACACACAACACTCACAACATCCAATGGCTTAAAAATGGATGTTTCACCACGCTTACATTTGTAAATCACGGGATTCCACGCGGACGAGATTCCTTGCCCCTCATTTTGATTTAAATTCCGATGTTTCTTAATTTCAATAGCTTCACGTACTTTTCGGCTATGATGTATACGCTCGGTTGAGAGGACTTTCGGGTTATGGAGCTCCATCCAGTGGTTAGGTCCGGACTCCAACAAATGTTCGGCCACAGCAGACTTATTCGTTTGACGCTTTTTAACAGCCGTGATATGTTCCTTGACCCTTTCCGCTATGGTGCGTTTGGTTTCCCCAATATAGGAACTACCACAGCTACAATCGATCTTATAAACGCCCGGTGTGTGATAAGGTAAAACATCCTTAGGCGACCTTAGATGACCTGCCACCTTTGATAACGGCATGTACACGGTTGGTATAGAATACTTATTCAAAAGCGTACCTATTTTGTCCGTTACACCCCTGACATAAGGCAAAAATGCTGGTCGCCTTGCAACATCTGGATGTTTCTTCCTCGGTATTCGTCTGGGTTGCCGTCTGTTCATTATGTAGCCATTTCTCTTCAGAACCTCCTGAACGTGCGATAACTCAATTTCTAGAAATTCAGGGTCACAAAGGTCATGTGCTCTGTTCGTCATGCCCGAAACGTCAGGATATAATTAAACGTAAGTTTACGCGATTAAGACCCGTTTGTCTGTAAAATATGAGTGATAATCGTGAAAGTTTAAATCAATATAATATGAGTTGTCTAGTTAACCGCTGTTGTGACGTATTGCCAAAATTGGCAAAGGTAGAACAAGGAGCAAAGCAAAATTTCGTGAGAAGATGTCGTGTACTCGGTGGCGCAATGAATAGTTCGAGTAATAATTATAATATTGAAGTAGGTATTATTAAACAGCGATTACAATGGGTTTTGAAAGCACTGTTGGCACAACAGTGTATAATCTAGAATATATTCATAGTCATACAGGGTGGCCAAATAAGATATATACACTTTATTTTTGAAATTTTATTCTATACATAACACAAAAAATATAAAGTATCACTGGTTAAATAGGTATAATTATTTTGGGTGGACAATTACACATGGACAATTATCAGACAAATATCCACCTCCAGCAGCATCGCAGATGTCAACCCTTTTCATCGCATTTTGTCTTAAAACTTATTTTTTTGAAAGAGAAATTCTGAAACTGAAGGAATCATAATTATCTATCATCGATTTTGATAAAAAAAAACTGCATTTGTACATTAGAAAAAAAAACGATTTGAATATGTGAAAACAGTAAATGTCTCCAAGAAGCATGGGAATGTAGACACATTTACAGTAAATGTCTCTAAGAAGCATGATGTCTAAAATTACTATTTACTGCTTAAGACCTACACAATGGATTTCCGAATAGAAATAGTGCAGATAAGTTTATTTTTTCAAAACAACCGGATTCGATTCCGCTGCTGGGTAGTTTTTTTTTTATATATTAATGTAGTTTTTCTGTTTATTACAATCGATGACATGATTCCTAAGAACATATTTTCGTATGTCCGATAGTTTCAGACATTCCTATACTGACTGATTTTAATGAGCCAGCCTGTATTTTAGTAAAGCAACAGTAGCATAAACGTATCTCTGCTTAATAACCCTATTGACCCTACACACGAACAATGCCATAATGACAAGTTTGACAATACGTAATTGTATAATATCACTGTTACTGATGTCACAAGCCTCCGCAGGTTACGTCTACCGCTTACTATAGGACGGTCCGTGTGCCTGTTTGCCACCAACATAAAATTATCACTAATAACACACGTACGAAAAGGAAATTCGTAACTCGTGTAGATTTAAAGGACTCCCTTCGGTCGTGGTTTAATTTATCTCCACTCGTTCCACTCCACTTAATTTTTTCGCACTTGTATCGTAATTTACTATTTTACTTTCGGAAAGTCGTTTCAATTGTCACAAGGTTTAGAACGATTTTCGTAAATTCTTGATATGAAGTTCGACCAATGTTGGAATTTCGCTACAATTGTCATATTTTTGTGACAATATATAATTTTGCTTCGCTAATAAGACGGTATTTATTGTTGATAGCTAAAAGTTCTTGCAATATATTTGAAACACAAACAACCACACGGCCCGTCTGATGATAAGTGGTAACCGTAGCCCATGGACGCCTGCAATGGGAGAAACAGTCAATTTACAATTCTCGGACTTGTCACCGTGGTAAAATAGGATCCGCAAATGACTTTTAGATATTCTGTTCACCCTTTATACTTTTTTAGTTCCGTTCAAATAAATAATTTGCTAGCTTTACGATTTTATTTACCTAAATACTTATCCCATATATGATTACATCAATAAAAAATCAAAATTGGATTTATGCATTTTTCGATAATGAATATAATGATGGTTGAAAACTTCTCTTTTATCTGGGAAACTCATTTACTCACCCACAACAGTCGTCAAAATCATCTTTGACATTGACAACTTAAAGTAGTAGTAGTGCCAACATAGTAACAAATTAAAATAAACTATGTGACGCAGACTTAAGGTGTATTTCCTATAAATGTTCCGATCTTTATGATCATCCGTGCTGCTCCGATATCTTTGAGTCATGTTCGTTCCGATATCTTTACCTACTTGTACGTTAGGGATGATCCATTAATTACGTCACACCTCAAGGGGGAGGGAGGGGGTCCACAAAATGTGACATATCGTGACAGGGGGGAGGGAAGAGATTTATGTTTGTGACGTCACAATCCTCACATACATAAATACATGGACATCAAGAATAGAAAATCCAAAATCCTTGGACGGAGGAAGAATAAGTAAATTTTTTCTTCGTTAATTTGACAAACCCTTTTATGCAAATCCTAATAAAAAGTTACTTTCAAAGTGGTGTAATTTTTACCTTCTTAAACTAAAAATCTACATGTGACGTCACACTAAGAGGGGAGGATGTAGTTAATTGTGACGAAGTGTGACAAGGGGGGAGGGAGGGGTCAAAAAATCATAGAATTGGTGTGACGTAATTAATGGATGATCCCTTACGAATTTATTGAAAAGTGACTGCTCCTAAATTTATGACAAATTACACGCTCCCAAATCATTGCCCTTTTCTCACGTAACGAATTTATTGAAATTCACCGTTGCTCCGATTTATTTGGGGACCTTGACCGCTACCATATATCTGATGGCGACTGTACCAGTATACGCCTAAATTGATTAATCATGTACCAGTATACGTTGAAGCTTTTTTTGTATGTTATGGGCATTGCAGGAAGTATAAAATTATATAAATACAAAGAAAAATAGCCGCTTAAAATAAAATAAAAAACTGATTTACCATAATTTTTAAATAAGTATATTTTTTATTATTCTTAGTGTTTAGTCGGATTAATGGTTACTGGAAGAAATTCTTGAAACAAACACATGGTTTTAATTTCAAGTGATCAAGACATGTCTTACAACATCAAAAGGCAATATAACAGTTGAAGAAATAACATCAACATAAATATTTCGGCGTTGCTTTCACAAAATAAATATATACATCAAATCGATGCCATACTTCAATACTTCTTAGGTGCGTACAGTAAGACGTAACTACTTAGTAATGATTTTAAGACTCAAATTAAAAGAAGTATATATTGGAACTACTAAGTAGGCTTCTTTCGTTTTAGTGTAGGTAAGTATGTCAAAATTCAATGTCTTTATAAGTAGCTGATATACTTTTTTACTGTCTGGGCTATCAGACTTATTCGTCCATCGAATACTGGTGATTGGTTTGAGAAGATGATATTATTAAAGACATAAATATTATGAATTAGAAAACAATTTAAATGGTTACGAATATTATCCACTTGTTACTCAACATGGACCAAAGGGAATATTGTAAGCTCTGATTTCATTTAGTGATTACAATTCTTAATATCGGCTCGCAAAGAATATGTATGTTTATGAGCAGCCGTCGGTATATTCTTAGTTTTCTTACTCCTTGACTTAGCGTTCCGATAAACATAGTTTGTCCCTTTTGCTGTGTTATTACATATTTGAAAAACACACTACCTAATTGCTGGCCAGATTCGTATTCGTATTCGGCCTTGCTAATATTCAGCTATCTATATTAGCTCTGCTTAGCTGGCAAGCAGTAATCTACTATTTTTTTATATTTAGTTAGGTAGGTAGGTTACGCATAATTCATTTGATTTAACATAACAACAATATTGCTAAATAATAAGCTATAGAGCCTACTTTTAAGTGTAGATTTTAGATTGTTGCTCGCGCATACTGGCATAACTTCCGCCCGCGGCGATAAGTGTACTGCGTATAGTGGTACAAGTCACTTAGCTCAGTATACGACGTTCGAACCAAAAAAAAGGTGTTAGTTATATCAGTATACGCCACTTTATTTCAAAAACTAGCGGTAATTTCGCCACAAAAATTTTATAGCTTGTAGATATAAGTATTTTGAACCCAAATATGCAAAAAAACGAAAATGGTAAAAATGTCACTTGCACCAGTATACGTAGGAGGTATCGATATCTAAACAACAGCTTCATACTTGCGCGATCATGCCAAACTCATGTAATAAAAGATACCACAAGTTGGCAGAACTAAATCGTGCGCTCGCCGGCTCGGCGATTGAACTTATTTTGTAGTAACTAAAGATACAAAACATGCGCATGAATCAATAGTTGTAAATCGGAGATACAGGACTTTGTCAGATCAATTATCTCCGTAGATTTAAAGAAAAAATACGAAATCTTTAATGTGGCATATAAAATACTCCATTTAAAAACGATTTAGCCCGGTTACGCCGAACTGCTGTATCTCAAGTTACGTGACTTCGGCGTAACACGGCAGATTTACGAAACGCCAATTCGGAAACCGCCCAAGTAACAAAAGCGAATCTAAAAAGGGGATATTAGATATCTAATAGACTTCGATTTGATTGTCTACCATAAGAGTAACATTGCCCCCAAGCTATCTTCAATAACGCTTATAGATAGTCTATAGTAAAGTGGGCACAACCTTGTAACTATTCATAAGTCTCCCTCTAGAAACCACGAATAGACAGAGTTAAGAATTAAACATTTTCAAATAGTCTTAAGGCATTCTTCTAGAGTCTTTCTATACTATTTATAGACCACGATATGCACTAGTAGATGGTTAATAGATAAGCTTGAGAGCTAAACAGAAGTATTTACCTGAGAAGTTTTAAAACCAAATTAACTCAACCCTGCCAACCTTAAGAAAGATTTTAATAGAAATAGACAACGATACGTATAATGGCGCATATCTCAAAAGAATAATGCTAAGGTAATATTACAAAATGGCGTGACAAATTTCTAACTTCTTATTTCATGCGCCTAGTTTTCATCGGCTAATACTGATACTTAAACTTGCAAAACTTGGTGCGGATGAAAGTTTCTTGCTGAATTTGAATAAAACTCTCTTTAAATAAGAGCGCCTGCTTGAAATGTAATATTTAATAAAATATTAACCAAATATAAAAATATTAAAAAAATATATATTGTGTTTATATGTTTAAGCCATTTGTTTCATTCAGAATATAGTATATTCAAAAGTATAGGACGATTTGTTACAGAGAATATATTCATAAAAGTACAAAAACAAGCCAAAAAATAGTTCGCTACAATAATTTCACAAAATATTAGGCAGTAAAAATGGCGTCTAGTTTAACTTGTCTAGAAAAATGATTTCTTTAAAAAGAATAATCTGTAGTATAGCTCTAGTAAATGACAAGACTATTTTTACTTGTTGCAAACCAAACTTCCTAGTCGAGGAATAAACTGGTTTATGAGTGGTTTAAGATTACCTATAAACTGCCATTTTTGTATACTGTTTTAACTTCTCACAGTATTTCTAGACATCAATCAGAGAACTGGCATTTTGAGTGCGTTGTGTATCATTTTGGATGGATTAATGCAGAACGAATTCAAGAAGTTACCTTCTCAAAGAAATTTGTTTTTTATTTGTTGACAATATGAAATAATGTAATGGTATAATCGCAACTTCGCGCCGCCGGCGTGCGCGCGTGCGGGGTAATCGCGAGACGCACGTCTTGACATGTTGAATTGTTTGGTGTATCCACTATCCACGGTTCACGCGGCCGATTTGTAGCAGTTTTAACGTGTTGTGTTTAGTTTTATCAGTGCATTTGAAGAGGGCGGAAAGTTTATTTTTTGTGGATCGTATTAAATTAGGTATTAAATATCTAAATTATCATATTCATACCTATCTGTATAAAGTTTCCCCGATTTCTAAGAATGAACATTTGGCACGCATTGTTTATTTATTCATAGGTAGATGGAACCATTTCGTAATTAAAATTATTGTCTAATCTTTATTTATTATTTTAATAATCTTACCCGCTTAATTCATGAGTCGCAAATCAGAATCGGAACTCCTTTTGCTCCTTCTCTGTATTTTCTTCTATTTTTAAATATTTGCTGACTCTGCGACGAAAGCCACCAGATCTTTTAATTTGTTTTACTGTCTCCATTGCATAAAGCCAGCTGATGTAGTAAAATTGCACTTATTTACATTATCTTTAAGCAAATAAACACTGGAACCACTATTTCACTAACATATTATTAGACTTACTGAAAGATATCTACAAAAGTAGTTTAAGTAGACTTTAGTATTTTTATAAACAAACATAAGAGTACCACTAGCTAATACGGAATATCTGTAGAAAGTTAAATCTTAACATTTACCATCTTATCTAATAAAATACTGGAAAATAGGTACCTTTAGGCTTTATTAACTATTTATAGAACAATATGTCCTAAGATAATCGTCATACCTAGAAATGTACTTAAAATACGTGTTCTATAGATCAAATCATCTGAAAAAAATCAAATATGAGAAAAGATACACTATAAGGATACTTTTTCTTCATAGAAACCACTTATAGAAAGCCCTTATCTAAAAATAAACTGCGAATAGACTATCAATAGATAGATTCGTTTTAAGCCTTCAGGCCCATGTTACTTGGGCGGCTTGTTCGGCAGGCTGAAAGTCATCCAGCCTGCGTACAAGACGATTCGTAATGACTCTTGAAAACATCTTATAAATATGGCTCGGAAGTGAGATGGATCGGTAGTTCTTTAATAAGGCGTGGTCATCATTTTTCAAGAACAGTACCACCACTCTTCTGTTCCATGCCTAAGTCAAAGGCCAGGCAGGCTTCTGAAGGGCCATAAGGATTGGTTTACCACCTGGCTTCAGATGCTCAGCTATAATTCCGTCTTCCCCAGACGCCCTGTTATGTTCGAGCTATTCAAGAGCCATTCTAATATCACATAGGCTGATGTCCGGGATATCCTCTGAATAGTGCCGGGTCAGTCACTTACTTCATAAGAAATTTATCAATTATCAAATTCCGTGTGAAATAAACGTTTAACCCGGGTTGCTTGGTTAACCCAGGTTGAATGCAATTTGCCCTAACAGACATTATAGAGTATTTTGTTTACGCAAAATCGCTAAATTCCCGAGGTAGAAACGTACTGTCAACAATAAGTCAAAACAACGTCCCTTTTTTATACGAGGTACGTGACAGGTGAAATTTTTTTACAACTTATTTTTGCATGGAAAGTTCCAAAAGTATATATTTTTAAAAACTACAATAAATATGCTATCTTGTAGTATTTTTTTTATTTTCATATATTTATTTGGTAATACTTATATAAATATAACGCAACAATTAAAATAAAAACGGTGATTATTTTACCTTTATACCAATAATTATTTATTTTTATATGAAAATCCTCATGTTTATTATCAAAAATGAATTCCCCGTGTCTGTTCTATATGAAAATGATACCAAACAATGAATAGTAGGCCTAAATATTAGACGAAAAAAATTTAAACATAACCCTTCCGTTTGCACATTCACCCCCCTCCCCCCTCGTTTAGGGGGGGGGAATTGGTTTTCCCTTCTCATCTAAAAATTTATATTTTTACACCCACTAGCTCTGGTAAAAATTACAAAACTGTAACTCACAGCGCACAATTTTTTCCATTTGGACCTCTACTAATTCACTGTCAGTGGAAGAGTCCGAGGACTTGGAACCACCAACGTTTATAATAAAATTTTCCACAGTGTTATCTATTATATTATCTAATTTCATTTAAAAAAAATTTTTCTTTTAAAATGTTGTATACCGTAGCCAACGATATGCCAGCAGTCTCAGCAGTCTTTTTCACACGGTCCGATTTAGTGGGATATTCCTTTCTATGGCACATTACTAACACTACTTTGTAAATATTCACCACCAATACCACCATCCGCTTTTCACTGGCAGTCAGAGGATTTTGCTTTTGCCGTTTCTTCTTTAGAGATGAAAAAACGTTAGCCGGAACCAGCTGCGACTTCATCAATTTTAAATGTGCACCAACAAACAAAATATCTAAATAGACTAATAATTAATAACGAAATTGAACAAAAACGATAACATCAATCTTTGAGTAAGCTAACAGCAATAGAAAACACAACCGACTCAACGGACAAATCGAATAACAGATGGTGACAGTGACGTTTTAAAATTGTGTGAGAACTCTGCCTCTTTAGGCTTTTTAATGTACAACTTTTCCATGAAAAATTGCAAATACAATTTATTAAAATTCTTATCTTTTCATCTTAGAATATAAATTAACTAATATTATGTTTCTTATCTGTTCACAACACTGAGTAATGTATGTATTAATATAGCATGATAATGAATACGCGATATTTAATAACTCGTATTCACTGTTCGATCCGCAGAATGTGCCTGTAAAACAACCTTATATCTCGTTCTGCAAAGGTCTTTCTAATGCAAAAAAAAACGAAGTATAGCGCGTTCGGTTCGAACTGTCAGTGCCACCCCGGGGAGTACATCAGTAGAGCCTCACGCCGCACTGCTGGCACAACAACACTGACAGAATCCACAACTCACCATTGTTACCGCCGGGCCGGCGCTCTCCCTGCTCCGCGCTTGTAGGCATGTGGATGTGGATCGCGGCGTGTTCACAAATGGGATTTTTGTCGTAGTCCACTCTGTCGGACATTTCATGTTCAGCGTTGTGTTGCGCCGCAGCGAGCGCCGAGCCTGAACACAAACACATCTCACTTGCAATGAAACCAATTATTATTAATTTATTATCATAACAGCAATGACTGTGAGACCATGTTGCATCTTCTACAAATATACAGAACATACCTTGCGCCACCAGCGGCACGACGGGGCGGTGCGGGCGCTCCGGCCCCAGCACGAGCTCGTCCTTCACCACGTGGTCGGTGTACAGGCCGGCCAGCATGGCTGCCGCGCTCACTCCACACGGCTCCCAGCGCTCTCCACACTCCTCCTTCACACACAATTCTTCCTCCTTCACAATAACTAAAACAACAGTATATTCACATAAACCAGATGGAGATGTGTGTCTTAGTTTCGTCTTAGCAACTTCTCTTCTATACTGTGAGAATGCTAACAGATTTTCTGATAATATTTTGACTTTTTCAAAGAGGTAGGAGGATAATAAAACACATCGTGTAAATACCTATTTTAATAACAAGTGTAAAAACTTTAGATTCATGGTCATGGGGCCCCTGTGCGTGCTAAGTATTTACAAACGTCTGTTTGACGTAACTCGAGACAGAAGAGATGTTAACTTCCTCGCTCAACATATATGCATAAATAAATAAATATCTTGGGACATTAACAGTTCGCCTCTGGTAGTGTTCCACCGAGTGCTAATACTATGCTTATCGAAAATATCTAACAGAACTCCTATGCCAGGGACACGCATGTGGGACCGAAAAGGACTATATTTGACACAGCACTTGTGTCAAAAACGTTTGTATCTCTATGCCAATCATATAGCAGCTAGATCTTGATTTATGCTAGTGGCATAAGAATTAGTTTCATCTTGTATGTGACTCACTGGCATAAGAGTCAGGTTTTGTTGATCACAGATCTGTGTCACTGTGTCTAAAGTGTTAGTGGAAAAACTTCTTAACCATAATTGCATAATATGAGTTAGTTAGGTAAATATTCCCTGTTAATAATAAAATAGCTCTGGGCAAAATCCAGCTGAAGGTCACTGGTGTCAAAAGAATCAGAAGATAGTAGGTACACAAACACTCTGGTGCAGGGCTGCAGGGGCCCGCTAACTCCCATGCAGCTCTATCAACGCTGTCTTCTCGGTTCCAAATACATTACTATTAAGCTATGTAAACTGCCTAATAAGAGTGGTGGTTCTATGACATCCTTGAAGGTAGAATCAGTCAGAGAATATGGTCTGTAACATGCTTTAACGAACTGATTATATTAATTTGGTTAACTTCAAAATGTATAACTATAACACTATAATTGAATTTTAGTGCGAAAATAGAAACTGCCTCCTATCTGATCTTAAAATAAATCCAGATTGGGGTTCTGAGAATTTACTTTAGAGTATGACTAAGGGTCATAGTAGGTACTTTAACATGGAAATTTTGTTCATTAATTCTCTAAAGACCATAGAATAAAACAGCAGTGCAGATCCTTTTAGCCATAGCCCCTTTTCTAACATAATCTGTGTTACAATAATTATTGTAATATTAGAAAAGTAATGTGGATTATAGATTATGTTAGAGGAAGGTTACCATGGTCTACCGCAACGCTCTCGGGATCCGCCTTCACGAGCGCCGGCGACGAAGCGCCGCGGTCGCGACCCTCCATTCTTGCTCGGCTATCAATTCAGTACGGCTGTATATTGAGTTGCTTTCCAAGAATTTGGATAAGCAACAAACGATATGAAATTACAGTTACCTAAGACCGAACGCGCACAATAAATACATTAAATACAATTCGACAGACCATGACATTGACATGACATGAGGACATGACAGATACATGACCATAGAGAACAGAATCACCATAGATCATACAAAACACACGCAGTCCCAAGGGGCTCTACAGACACGCAGCACACGGATGCAAGACACGCTTTCAAAAGTCTCAAATTTTCAGCTACTTGTACTTACATAATACTCAACTGTATTCATACTCAAAGATCAAATACATTAATACAGCTTCCAATCACTCAGCAGATGCTCAGCAGCAATGTATGGAAAATAAGTCTTTCGTACTTGGAGGATTTAATTCCACAAGATTTCGTACTATCTAATGTCAATCTATTATCGCATCTGTGGTGTCACTTCTGTCAAGATGCTGTCAAGACAAGACATTACTGTCAGTGTCAGCTGTCGTCAGTCGTCAGTCTTGTCACGTCAACGTCACGCACACGTACTTCGTTACGAGAATGTTAGCGTCTACTTTGTTATTGTTGTAACGGTTAATTTTAGTATTGATCGTTCGCATTGTTTTGGGAAACAATTGAGTGTAGAACTCAGTGATTGAATTGCCATACTGCTGAGTATGGAAAGTCTCGACCGCGGCAGGTCGCCGCCGGCGCCGGGGGCGCGCGTGAAGGCGGAGCCCGAGTGCTTCACGTTGGATCCCGGTGAGCTTCCTTTAATACTACTGAAATGTATTATCTTATCGTCATATAACCATCTCAACATAGGTATTATTAGCGATTCAAGAGAATTCATTCACTGTTGGTCAATTCCATGTAAAATGCTGTCTTTCTAAAAAAATAACATTAATATAGTATTACAAAATATTTCACACTTATGTGTTTGTTTGCAAATGACAAAAATTTGCATAGCATTATTGTCCAATGTTGTATCTTAAAAAAATAAGACTTTGAAAAATTTGTTCAACAATTCTTATATTTTGTGCTTAGGAACAGATTAAGAGGTTCTGTTTTATTGCTATGGAATAAAATATAAATTCCATATTATTATCTCCTTTATTCAACTTTCCTCTTAGGCTAGGTGTTTCGTAATATAATTATAAAAGTAAAATACAATAAAACAAACAAAAACAACACAAGACAAATAAACACATTATAAAAAACCAAACCTAGGGTGCCGCCGGCAACGGGGCGGGCCCAAGCTGCCGGTGGTTAAGGTCGCAGAGAGAGGAAACGGACTATCCGCGCCGTGTCCAGGATTACTGCCTTATTATTATTATTTAATTTCTAGGCGAGCAGCTATTTAGCTGATGAGCCTATGTCACAGTGTCCAGTATTATACAGTTCAAAGTTGGTAAATTCTTATCACATCACTAGTAACTTCAGTCTAATTCATTGTTTAAAAGCCTTTTGTCCAATCTATTTTTGAATATGTTGACCGAAGGAGCAGTCACAACACTTTCTGGTAAATGGTTCCAAGTAGCTATGACACAGTTGGGCAGCAAGTTAAATGCAGCTTTTGTGGATGTGGTAGTGCGCACAAATCTAAGGCTGTGTGTATTATTATCCTCTTAAATTACTGGGTTAACCCTCAGAACTGATGTATGGTAATGTATAGGTAAAGTAAACACTCAGATCTCACAACATTTTGTGATTGTATGTAACTGCGGTAGAATTGACATCCTACTAGCATTACCCGCCATTTATTGTTTTAGTGCACATAAAGGAGGAAGAATCTGAAGATGAAGCGTCATGTGTGAAGGAGGAGTGTGGAGAGCACTTGGAGCTGTGTGGAGTGAGCGCGGCAGCCATGCTGGCCGGCCTGTACACCGACCACGTGGTGAAGGACGAGCTCATGCTGGGGCCGGAGCGCCCGCACCGCCCTGTCGTGCCGCTGGTGGCGCAAGGTCAGTATATTATTCTAATAATACCTTAACCCTTTAACAGATATACGAAACATAACCAAGATAATGGATGTAACACGGAAACTGAAAACATTGAAATGGAAATGGACAGGACACATGATGCACTCTAAAAAGGATAAATGGACAAGAGAAGTCACAGAATGGTACCCAAGGGAAAAGAAGCGACTACAACAAAAACCCTATAAAAGATGGGAAGATGATTTGCCTGAGAACTGGAGAAGATTCTCAAAAAACCGTGAGAAGTGGCGCGGCTTGGAGGAGGCCTATGTCAATGACAACCTGACAAAAAAAAAAAAAAAACAAGTAAATAAAACAAATAAGTAAATATGAAGAACCCAAAATACATATATTTATACATAAAGTGAAATGTAAATTAAGTCAGTGAATAAAGGCTATTTTTATTTTATTTATTTATATAATAACACCTTAAAATACAACCTCTCACTTGCCAATTGAATGTTAATGTTATTGTGTTTGGGTGTTAAATAATGGACACAGTAAGAATGGTAACACGCACATCCATATTCTGTGTAAATTATCAGTTTGTCAAACAGAATGAAAACATAAGACTTTTAATCTGTAAAAATATGGCATTGGAATTTCAATCAAATGAAGTACAAAATAGTGTTTCAACTCGACCTTTTCCCTGCCTCCCATGTGAGCACTAAATGAGTATATCAAGTCAGTGGCGGCTATAAGGTCAACTCAACATCATTAAAACAAGAAAGATCTCCAATTTCGATAAGCCACAAAAATGGACTGAGCATTTCTCAAACAGTTTGTACATATGGATCATGTCTTAGATTTTGATAAATATTAGTAGGCTGGTAGAGTCCACGATGCTGAGCAAGATCCACCACATTTCCCAGAATGTTCCAAAATGTTTGTATTCATGAAACATTCCTTTCTTGTCACCGAAAATGTACAGGAATCTGATAATCTGATGACTCTACCAATTTTTAACAAAATCAAAGACGTGATCCAAATGTACAAACTTTTAGAGAGTTGCAGGACTAGGCTATGGAGGCCGGTAAAGATTATTTATTTAATTTCCATTGAGCTAAATACTCTTTCATGGAAATTAAGTAAAGGACGTAACAATTTGACTTGTTTCTTGCTAACGTATTCGCAAGTGTTTATGGATTGTTATAATTATGAAGTATTGTTTGTGATGCTGATGTTGCAGCTGGGGGCTCGCTCACGCTCTGGTCTCGGGGTGTAGTGTCGGGTCTCGGGCGCTCGTGCTCGGTCAGGCTGGAGCGCCTGCTGGTGGACGCGGGGCGGCGCACCTGCCGGGTCGGGCGCCGCACGTACAAGCTGCACACCACGAGCGAGCCCGCCCATACACCCGCACCGACCCGATACGCCACGCTCTACCGATGTCACCATTGCGACAAACGTTTCGGGAACAAATCGGTTTTGAAGAAACATGTACACGCTCACATGTTAAGATTTTCCCGTGATTCGACCCGTGAACACGTCGGTCTAGAATATGCCAAAACGTTACGCAGTCGCAAGGAACCTCGTGGAGGCAGCGCTCACAGCCACATGGCCACTCGCGCGGGGCGGGGGGAGCGCGGCGACGACGGTGAGTCGGCGTTTGTATTAACATGTCCTTTATGTTTTCTTTGCATTTATTTTCGTTCCAAAACGCTAGCCAAAACTAGAAAGCCTGGTACAATGTATGATAACCATGGAAAAAGTCGGTTTTCTCACTGACGGCGACTCAAAAATATTACGATAGGCCGAATCACAAAAACTCACATTGAACTGATAGTGATAACAGAAGAACATTTTAATTTAACAACAACATTTATCAAGAAAACATTGAAAACACTAAAATTACGCTTGCTATCACCAAAATTAAAAATAAAATGCAGATTCGTCATTTGGGTCGAATGCAAATAATATAGACATTGTTAAAGGCCTTTAATGAAAACAAAATTTAACGCCATAACTTTTGTGTTATGAAATGAAATGAATTTTTGTGAGACAACTTTTGGCAGTGAAAAATGGCGACAAATTTAAATTTTCTGTGAGCAATCAACAATACACGCCTGTATTGTTCAAATATGATGCCTCTTTATGCTGCCTAAGGTTGTTGTACAGAGTAAACACTATAATTAGTGTAACTAGTTTTCGTAATACATAATATTTTCTTCGGTTACCGCGAGGATTAGACATGAAATAAAACTATGAAAACGAATAAACTCGCGTATATTAACTAATTTGGAAACTAATGTACTTCTTTAAAAACTTACACCACTCAGCCGATAAACGTTTATTAAAAACTATATGTACAACTATTTGTCACTCTGTATTTACCTACATACTCCATAGTGGCTTGGGGTGGGGCCGCCAAAAAATTCATTATCCTTTTAGAAAGATCACAAAGAGGAATCCTGAAGATAATTCTCAAAGTACGTCGTCGGTTCCCTACTTTCGAAATTTATAAGAATATGGATGTTCTTAGTGTCCGCGGCAGTTTTATTCTTCAAGCTACATTAAAATTCCATAAACAAGCTATGACGTCTTACAATTTCCCCGAATTATCTCAAAAACGTAATGTTCGCTTCCCTGTCCCTCTAACAAAATCTACTTTTGCTCAAAGATTTAGTCCTTTCCTACATCCCTATTTATACAATCAAATTTGTTCAAAATTTCCTTTGCAAGAATACTCTCTTCGAGAAACAAAAAATAAAATGCAAACATGGCTCAAGTCTCTTCATTATGAGGATATAGAGAAGTTACTGAGAGTTGTACAGTGAATGTAAGCATTTGTTCAACATGTACACACTACACACGTATAGACACACACACATTGACACCTACACATACACACATACACATATGTATACACAAATTACTCAAATCTTCATTCATTCATATAATATTAAATTTATAGGTTACTTTAAGTATCTTTTCCGAATTTTGGTTACCTGCAGTACAGGCTTTGCCTAGTGCAGGAGCCAGGCTAACTATTGTTGTAAACCTATACCACGAATAAATGTCTTATGTCTTAATTTTAACTTCAGGAGTGTATAAGCTGGACTGTGAATGTGGGCTTTCATATGTGGGGCAGACAAAGAGGAATATCACTACTAGCGAGGCGATTGAGATAATGAAATATCCAAACTTTAATAGGATAGAAAGAAGCTTTTCTCTACCACCAGCTTGGGATCCAGTTGTTCATCTGATAAAGGAACAGTCTAGACATAAACCGTGAGGCTGATGTATTTGACGGTGGTGACCAAACCCCCCCACCCCCCTTTTAGTACTAGCAATTTTTTTTCAAAATTATTTTAAATTTCCTTATGAATTAAAATTGTATATTTCGGTTTAATGCATAATGATCTTAAGCTGTACTACAAATGTTTTTTGAAAAGAGTTGTCCCGCTGAATTTCTTGCCGGTCCCAATTTTGGGATACCTTCCTAACAATACAATCATACAAAGGAAGGAAATACTTTTGAGGCAGTGGCGTAGGGATAGAACCGGCGTAGATTATTTATTTTGTCACTTGTTTTCATTCTGAAAATACTTGTAATGAATAACTAGCTTAATTTGCAAATTTAGTATGTACATCCACCCTTAAAAATTTATTGTCTGTGGTTTAGTATATTTTTCTTTGGTGGGTAGTTTTGTACTTATCTTTCTTATTTTGATGGAGGTAGATCTATCAAATTTCCTCCATTGTCAGTCATCCGCAGACCACGAACCCTGTAAAGTGTTCGAAACGTCGGAATGAAGTTAAACTTAGTTAATATACGCGAGTTTATCCGTTTTCATAGTTTTATTTCGTAATACAATTGACGCGATCGTGAGTTTTGTTTTGATTGCAGCTTTGACTATGTACAATTTGTTTTGCAATCGACGGATGCCAAGTCACGGATAACGAATCATACATCACTTAGTCAAACAAGTATTAGTTGCACAGTAATTATGTTTCCAGAATACTAACCAATAGTACGACGGAGAAGAATATGACATATGACGAACATAAGATAGTTAAAAAAATATTCAAAGGAAGAAGAAATAATAACTCCAATATCGTACCATTTGTCGACAACTCTCTTGGCCTTGCCCTTAATCCCAGATCATATTTGTTTTACATAATCAGCACTAAAACTGTTTGTGACTGTGAGTAGGAATAATCCATAAAAGTTATAATCATAATCAAGTTTTTTTGGCCAACCCTTTATAGTATATTATGCAACCCTTGTTTAAGAGAGTTCAAAAAAGGTGAGTGGCGTGGGTAACAATTTGAGGCGAAGCGGAAAATTGTTATTAAAGACGCCACGAGCATTTTTTGACTTAGTTAAACAATGTTGCATACAATACTTTTTACGACCACACACTTATTTTCAAATAAAATTGTATATTTGAGAAATATTCTTAGTCAAACACAATTTTATTAATCATCAAGGTCGGGCGGGAGTCGTAAAAATTAAAAAAGAAAGCTCCTCTATGGTTTACTGTTCATCAGAAATGACATTTAAAATTATGTTGGCAGCCATGTATTTCATTAAATCTTGTAAACACGAGGTGTCTTAAAATGCATAAAACGCACTGCGTGTAAACCCGAATGCGTTTATAGGGAATAGACAACATAGACTTATCTTGACATCTGGGTCGCGTTTTATAAAGTTACAATTTACAATTTCGCTGTTTGCCTCTCTTTCTAGCCAATATGTGAGTGCGTCAGAGAGGCAAACAGCGAAATTGTAAATTGTAACTTTATAAAACGCGACCCTGTAAGGTAGGGGCTTAAAGGTGTGTTCACGACCACGTAAATGACAAATAAAAGTACGGGAGTAGAAAAACAAATATATTGACCGGTAGGGCGGCCAATGCTACGCTTTAAAAATTTCGTCAAGCGGGATATGGTTGCGTTTGATGTCCCATGCAACGAATGGCAGCATCTGGCTGAAGACCGATCCAGGTGGCGCCGTGCTATTAATGATAGTCAGTCTTGACGATGTCTGGTTTGCCTATTTAAAAGAAAAACGTGCGAGGCGCCACGAGCAGGCTTCCAACCCCCGTCCATCTTGGGGGCATACATCTGCCGGGTATGTAGACGAGATACTCTCACGCATAGGACCGTATAGCCATGACCGTAGGTGGGGCTTCCAGGATGCTGTTTCAAACATCTGTAATCAAATAGCCTGATACTAAGATATTGGAATGTTATCATCTATAGACCCCGGATTCTAATCTCGCCGAGTTAAATATTGGTTTTCGTCACAGCAGGCGTCCATAGGCCTCGGTATCTGCTCACCATCAGGTGGGACGCATGCTTGTTTGCTGTCGTAGTATACGTAACATTTTGTTTCACTGGGCCTCTTACTCCCCAAACTTACCCTATTGTTACATCACCGCGACAAGAATCCTGTCTATAGCTATCTAAATATGTATAAACGAAGGATGTCATAATCAAGGGAATTCAGTGATAATTGTTTTGTTGCAGCTAGAGGCTCGGGTGTAGTGTCGGGTCTCGGGCGCTCGTGCTCGGTCAGGCTGGAGCGCCTGCTGGTGGACGCGGGGCGGCGCACCTGCCGGGTCGGGCGCCGCACGTACAAGCTGCACACCACGAGCGAGCCCGCCCATACACCCGCACCGACCCGATACGCCACGCTCTACCGATGTCACCATTGCGACAAATGTTTCGGGAACAAATCGGTTTTGAAGAAACATGTACACACTCACCTGACAGCAAGTTCACAGACTTCAGCCCGCGAGGACATTGGTCTAGAACATAAACAAAGAATACACGGGATCAATAAAACTTATAAATGTAGCCGTTGTGAGTACAAGACTAGTAACAAAACAAGTTTCCGTAGACACCAACGCATGCACACAGATGAAAGATATTTTCAATGTAGTTTCTGTGTGTACAGGACCCGTCACAAGGACAACTTACGGCTTCACGAGGTGACACACACTGATGAAAAACCCTTTAAAAACTTTTTATGTGACTTCTGTGGTTACGGATGTAATATGAAAACCACCTTGCGGAGTCACCTGATGACACACACCGGCGAGAAGCCGTTCAAGTGTAGTTACTGTGACTATGAGTGCCGTAGAAAATGGGGCTTAAGGATTCACGAGGCAACACACACTGATGAAAAACGCTTCAAATGTGACTTTTGTGATTACAGATGCAAACAGAAAACCAACTTGAACATTCACGAAATGACACACACTAATGAAAATTGCTTCAAATGTGACTTCTGTGATTACAGATGTAAGATAAAAGACAATTTACGGAAACACCTGATGACTCACACTGGCGAGAAGCCTTTCAAATGTAGCGATTGTGACTACACGTGCAGTCAGAAGGGAAATTTAAGGAATCACGTGATGACACATACTGGCCAAAAGCCTTTCAAGTGTAGTTATTGTGACTACAGGAGCAGTAGGAAAGAATACTTACGGTCTCACGAGCTGACACACACGGAAGAAAACCGTTTTAAATGTGACAACTGTGATTACAAATGCAAAAATAAATCCCAGTTACAGACTCACGAGATGACACACATAGGGAAAAACGGCTTTAAATGTGACAACTGTGATTACAGTTGCAAATACAAATATAACTTACGGCGTCACCTAATGACACACACTGGAGAGAAGCCTTTAAAGTGCAGTTACTGCGACCGCAGGTTTACTCAGAAAGGGCACTTAAAGGATCACGAGATGACTCACACTGGGGAAAACCGGTTCAAATGTGACAACTGTGATTACGGATGCAAACGGAAAACTAGCTTACTGCGTCACCTGATGGCTCACACTGGCGAGAAGCCGTTTAAGTGTAGTCACTGTGACTACAGCTGCCGTGCGAGTGCGGCCTTACGGCGTCATCTCATCACTCACACTGGAGAGAAGCCTTTTCAGTGTGGTTATTGCGAATACAAGTGCAATGTTAAATCAAACCTCAATAAACACATGAAGAGACGACATTCTGATACGAAGTGTTGATGTAATGTGTGTCACGTGACGTGTAGAGCAAGTCTCCAGGGCCGCTCCCCGCTCCCGCCGATAATTTCAGTTTTCTTGCGAGGTATTAGTTTTTTGAGCAAGTCACGAAAGAGAACTTCGATAAACCCACAATTTTGAGAAAACCCGTGTTTGTACGGGTCATTGGTGGACTTTTTCGTGGAATGAATCAAGTATATTTATCGTTACATAGACAGCAATTAAAAAGAATGTTTTAAAAACGTTTAGAAATATTACATTCGAAATAATAAAAGACATTATTTTGACTTACATTTTTATTTCCCTTTCCCCAAATCTTGTCGCAGAGTGGTAGCTAGCTATATGGGCGCCTACATTAAGTGCTGCAGAAGTGTTTTGTATTTGTAATGAATGAATTCAGGAATTTGTATGAGCTACATAATTATGTAAATCAAAATTATATTTCGGGGACCAGTTACACAAATAAACCTAGCTCCACACTAAACTATTATTATGGTTACTAGGCGACAATATTATGAACTGAACATATCATCAAGACAACTTCACTCCTGCAAGCCTCCTCCTGGGTGAGCTCCTTCACTGTGCAAGCCATCCGACTTTGGAATGCTCTCCCTCTAGATTTACGTCAAGCTCAAACTAAATTCACCTTTAAGCGCAAGTTGCGCAAGCATCTCTGACAATTCTCAAGATTAATGTTCTGGTACTTTAGAAAATAGCAGGTATATTTCCTTTATTTTAATATTATCTTAGGCTAGGTTGATATAATATGGTTATAAAAGTAAAATACAATACAACATACAAAAACAATATAAAATATAAACACATTATAAAAACCTAACCTAGGGTGCCGCCGGCAACGGGGCGGGCCCAAGCTGCCGGTGGTTAAGGTCGCAGAGAGAGGAACCGACGGACTATCCGCGCCGTGTCCAGGATTACCGCCTTCTGCATCTGACCCTTGATCCAGCCATCTAGCGAGACTCTTAAGATGTTGGTCGAGACTCTTCGCTATTAAACCGTTCGCTGTAACGACTATCGGGACTATGATCGTCGAGTCAACATCCCACATGGCGGTTATCTCGTGGGCCAAGTCGAGGTACTTACTGGACTTGTCCTTTTCGGCCTTCACGAGATTCTCATCATGGGGGATGGTGACGTCGACGAGCACAGCCCGGCGCTGCGATCGATCTACCAGCACGATATCAGGCTTATTGGCTACAATAGTCCTGTCCGTGATGATAGGTCGATCCCAATAGAGCGTGGCACGACCATTTTCGAGAACTGGTGCAGTTGTGTACTTATAGTATGGCACTTCGACGTCCACAAGGCCGTATTGAAGAGCAAGCTGCTGGTGTATAATACTGGCTACCAGGTTATGTCTGTGCAAGTACTCGGTGTTAGCAATCTGAGAACAACCGGAAATAATATGCCTGAGTGAGTCACCGGGACGGCGGCATGCCCGACAAATGTCGACCGTACCGTCCTTCAGGATATATTTCCGGTAGATATTCGTCATGATAACCTCGTCAGCAATTGCACAGGCAAAACCCTCGGTTTCTCCGAAGAGGTCCCCGAATCGTAGCTAGTTCACCGACGCGAGCAGATCTACGTCAGGTCCCGTGAGGGCCTTGTAGAACCGCCCGTGTAGCTCCTTGCTCTTCCATACCGCCCTGCGGTCCTCGGTGCTTAGTACCACAGGTCTGCGCCAGTTCTCTTTTGCCAAGGAGAGCGGCGTGAAGTTCCGGTCTACTGCCACCACATCACGATGCATCCCGCACTCATTGTTAAGAAAATAGTTTCTAAGATTGTACACCTCGTGGTTGTGGAGGTTTTTGGCATTTAAGAAGCCGCGGCCCCCACACCTCCGCGAGATGTACAATCTCATAATAGTCGGGGAGCTAAACTTTAACTTGTTCGAGAAAATTACATTAAATCCTACAGTATATTTATTTCAGGAATATGATAAAACATCGTTTTGTGAATATATGAATCTAATTATCCCTGATAAATGTGTGGAGGTTTTTTCATAAAA
Organism: Thaumatotibia leucotreta; assembly: GCA_025490895.1. Classification (NCBI taxonomy): domain Eukaryota; kingdom Metazoa; phylum Arthropoda; class Insecta; order Lepidoptera; family Tortricidae; genus Thaumatotibia; species Thaumatotibia leucotreta. Next base: position 34,797 of record JALPQI010030584.1, on the reverse strand, counting down.
TCAATATTAAGATTTACTTGTTTAATAAAAAGAAACAATAAATCCTACAGTAGGGATTCATTATCCGAGGGGCCTAACTGAATATTTAAGACAATATTTTAAAAAGTCACCACTGAATAATCGTAGATATAGTCAGAAAAAATAAAATTATTTTCAAAATTCATAACAATCAAACAGAAATTAAACAAATGGTGATTTTTTACTAAAATGACCCGACAATTATTATACTCACCCAAAGAAAAAATTACGTCAGTGACTCAATGCTAACTATTTTTTTTACAGTTTTAACTGATTTACGTGCAGGCGCATTAATTCTACATTTTGTTTTTTTAATGTACCTCTTGTCAATAATTAGTTGTGGCACAATACCAAAAAAATCCCCTATGTATACTCTAAGCATTTCCTACAATTTTCGAAATGGTTATTGTTAAAATAAATCGGAGCGGCGCTGACGTCATAAATGCGCGGCCGGCAGCGGATAAACGTAGGTGGGGTACTATGTATGTAGGCAGGACGGTGCGTCAAATTACAGAAGGAATTTCGTAGGAAGGAAGTAGAAACGTCTTAAATAAAAATTAGTAGTAAAATAAATAGGTATTAAGCAGTTTTTGAACTGACGATTAAAAATGTAGGCACCTATACAACTATATACATGCGCGGGAAGGCGGGATTTAAAAAATATTCGTTTTAAGATTATAGCTGTTAATGTCGATTGCTCGTAAAGCACTTAATATATCGACGGCCCCTACGTAAGTTGTCGTAACTTGAAATTTGGGATTTTTTTTTATTTCATAAAACATCATATCTTTTAGCAATATTTCCGTTCCACGAAGAAAAAAATTAAAAAACCTATTACAAATAGGTTTTTGACACACGTAAACTATCGTAACTTAAAAAAAGCACCATCGTACACTCTAGTAAGTGTACTTACGACAGTTAATACGGGGCGGCCACCTACGCTCGCGCAGCGTAAGTGCCAGTTACGATCTTATACGCGGTGGAGCAGAGTTTTTTCGTGAGTGATCATTTTTTACCAAAAACTAACAACTAGATGAGACAAAAATGGACAAACGATACATTTTATTCGATAAAAGTAAGGCACTTCATCGGGGACAAACTCAAACTAACTGCAAGACCAAAATTAATTTTCGAAACGGCCGTTAGAGTTAAAACAAAAGGTGGTCCAAGATGAAATAAAAGACGCTTCAGAAATAAAAACGATTTAAAAACACTAAGCAAAGTTGGGAATCTGTTGGATTTCACTCAAAAATCAGGTGCGAATTTATTAGTATGGATGTTGATAAAATTTCAATAATACCGGTGAATACTGTAGTATGTGTCACTTACCACAACTTACTTCGGAGTTTAAGATCGGTGTTTTGTCTTAAGTTTAACATACTACTATTTACATTGGATTTTATTATTTTTTTTGTGTTGTATGTGTACTTGAGACATTTTACGTCGGAAATTGTTTTTTAATTTCTATTGTAAGTGATATTTAAGACAGGATACGCCGGATCAAATACAGAGTTACTACAATTTACAATTATAATGTTGGCGTATTTCAATAATTTCAGCTCATTATACAGGTTCATTGTCTCATTATCAAGGTTAGTCATCAGTGAAATCATCATCTGCAGATCGACAATTTGATTGCTGACTGAATGAAACCGCCAACAGCAGCAGTATCTAATCATGAAAGCGATTCTTTAAGATTATAATTACGTTGAAAAACATTTAATATTGATCTCATATGATGTAGTTGAAGCTGCAGACATTTTTGTTAATTTATTATTTTATGTCTTTGAACTGTGACAGAAGTCATTAATCTGCCTTGTCTATAATTATAATTTCAAAATTACGTCCCTAATGCTGAATGACAGACGTAGTGATGAATGTAATCAAGTTTTTATGTACTAACTAAATGCACATAAAATATAAATAAAACCGCCTTCATATAAGTAATACGTTCATAGGTATATTTAGATAGAGCTTTGTAACTTAATGTCACTCCGATTAGTTCGATTATGTTTTTTATCAACAGAATTATCTACCTCAGTCATTTTGATGAAAGCATAACCGGAGTGACAGTAAGTTACTAAGCTCTATCAAATACAATCATATACTCGTGAAGTGAACATATTTGGCTTGGCACCGAGTTCTAAGAAATCTGTAGGATACCTAGCCATAATATTTTATTTCAATGAATAGGGTAAAAGGTTTAAAGGTTAGGGTAGGAAATCCTAAGAAGTAGGAACTAAAATTATTTTTTACTTTTTAGTTCGGGCGAATTTTGAAGGCGGTTTTATTTTTATTTTAAAATATTTTTTTTTTGCTTTTTAGTAGTGTAATAAAATCGTTATTTAGTAAGCTCTAAATACTTATAATTAGAATATACTACACTGTAATAGGCCAGAAAACCTGAACTGGATAACTTAAATATTCAAAGAATTATCCCATTATCAAGGAGATATACATTGTATCATCAGAAGGTATGAATAATTTCAAAGAGTATAGGTAACAGCCTTAGCATGCCTATATTATTTAAAGAATCACTAACCGCTAACCAACATGTCATAACTACTAAGCAAACACTTGAATAGATCTCGAAAATGTATGACAGTTGTTATATTCAAAGAATTATCCTCCAATTCCTAATCGTTAAGGAGTTATAGCTTTCGTCATCAGCTCACCAACACGAGACTATGACCACCTAAAGGCAAATACTCAAATAGCTTCCAAAATACATGAACTATGTTATATTTAAAGAATTATCCCCCAACTCCTAATCTCTAAGGAGTTAAACCTTCCATCATCAGCTCACCGACGTGAAAGGATGACCACCTAAACGCAAATACTCGAATAGCTTCCAAAATACATGAAATATGTTATATTTAAAGAATTGTCCCCCAACTCCTAATCTCTAAGGAGTTGTACCTTTCATCATCAGCTCACGAACATGAAAGGATGACCACCTAAAGGCAAATACTCAAATAGCTTCCAAAATACACGAAATATGTTATACTTAAAGAATTATCCCCCAACTCCTAATTGCTAAGGAGTTGTACCTTCCATCATCAGATCATCAACTTAAAACGTTCATGACTAGACGCAAATACTTGATTAGTCTTCGAAAATAAATGAAAAATGTCATGTGTGCCTACAACATTTGAAGAGTTCCCTCGATTTCTCCAGGATCCCATCATCAAATCTGAATTCGGTGACAATGGGACCAACTAGAAGATATACCCTTTCAAACAAAAAAAGAATTTTTGAAACCGATTTCAACGCGTCTTCGAGTAATCGGGGAACATACATAAAAAAAAAAAGATTTCGACGAATTGTAAACCTCCTCCTTTTTGAAGTCGGTTAAAAATTATAATTAAACGGTTAAACTCATGTATATTCGGTAAATATAAAAAGTGGGTAATGAACAGATGAGCACCTAGCGGCTCGCTGAGCCCGTTGAGATAAAACGGGTTGAAGGTGGTCCTGCGCAAGTACTGATGTCATGACCGAACTCGGCAGGTTTGTGTCACCGAACACTACGTAACAGATGATAAGCACACGAAGTCACTGTGTGCACAAAACCATCATTCGCTTGGAGATAACCGGCTTCCATGCCGTTGGCTCAGTCCAGCCCCCATCCCGATTGAAATTAATCTTAATCGCTCTGTATATCTTCATTGGCAGATAGCATCTTTACCGTACCAGCATCCTCGTTTTATTAAAGCGTTTAGGAAATACAATGTGCCTGTATCGCATGCGTTCACCATAGCTGAGTTGTCTATCTCCCTGTCCTTGACACTCCATATGTGCTCCTAGTCTTGTATACTCATTACGTCGTTCCTTACCGAAGTCATACTGAAGTGGCGATCCTGGCAGGATCGCCATGAAGTGACTGACGTTACGGGAGCAGCAATGATACTCAAGGTGGTTCGTCGTAGAATGACCTTTATTTAATAGAAAGGGTTTCCTTATATAGTAATTTAGTTCCATACGATCAAGGTTACATGATGCAATAGGGAGCGTAGCTTACTTTCTGTAAAGGATTATGGGATAACCCATTACCCATGGGTTAATGGGTCGTTAATACTATATCTTAGTGTGTGTGGTGCATTCAGCCGCATCCATTTATACAGTGTGTAAAAGACATCGTTAATGAAACCTTTACACCCTGTATACCTACTGTACATGTTTCCCCTTTTTTTGAGACAAAAATAGTGTCGTTAAAACTATTTTTGGCTATACAAGAAGTTCTTATATTTATACATATTTGATTTCTTATAACTTAAATATCTATGTAAAAAAAAAAATATATGCTAAATTCTTAAGAATATAGAATATTATTAAGAGTATGGTTATACAGTGGCAATGAATATAAAGTGTAAAAACATTTGTTGAAATTTAGTATGCAAGTGACAAAATTGTTTTATAAATTCCAAAGTATATTTTACAATTATAAATTATTTTACTTCATTACATTGCTCAAGTGCACTATGTTTACATTACTTGTTCCTTATATGGCTAAGAATTCTATTATTCTTACAGTTAAATGAATAAAAAACAAAGCATTAACTTTAAACATAAAAGAGTAATAAAAAAAAACTTACGATTATATCATAATGATTAATGCACATTTGTACATTACATTGTCAAATAAACTCTAAACAAATCGGAATTAATATATCTTAAACAATAAAATCTTAATTTTCTCTTACATAAATGAGAAAAAATAAAAATAAAACAATTGTATTCGTCAATACATTTGTATGTCCATGTAGATAGAGTAGGTACCTAATACAATTTCTGTATCATTACATATTATCAGTTTCTTGCAAGTAAGTACTTTAATTTTATAAGACGTCATTATTTACTTTAAACTTGCATCTAAGCGTGCATATCTTTTAATATGTCAAGTATTCACAACGCGTTACTCTCGCGTGCATCTTTTAATATGTCAAGGGTTCACAACGCATTACACTCGCGTTACACTCGCGGTGGGTCGACCTTATTATAACATTTATTAATTTGCTCAGGATACAAAGAATTTTATTATTTTTAGTGCGCACTCATATTTTATTTTATATAATAATATACCCAGGCAGTTCTTTTAACACTTCCTTTCATCTAAACCTTCCATGTGTCCAAGTTGTCTTCACGATTGGTGCTCGACCGAATCATGATCAGAATTCAAGGATTCCGTGCCTGCCTTGTATCCTGGTGTACCCTTGCTAACCTAATCGCTCAAAGCCGCCTCTCGGGCCACCGATGTGCGATAGGTACATCTAGTCATATCCATGTTATATCTTTAGAAGATATATTGGTGCAAATCACATGTTTGGATGTGCATGCAAATAACTTTTAACTAAACAGATGTTATCGTTACAGTGGTAAAATGGCAAGTGAGATTGCAGTCAGATTTTGATAGTAAGCGCGTAATGCGCCTGCGCGTATTATATAGCAAACACTGCACTACACTGCACTGGTCACATTTGAGATAGGCATCCATGTTTCAACTAGTCAACTATTCCATTTATCACTAACAAAAGAAACAATACTTAAAAATTCAACGATAACTCTCACAGTATGAAAACTGTAACATGTAAGGATTTCTATTAGTCTTAGTTGATCAGGCTAAACAAAATCGAAAAACTTCCGTATTAAAGATTTCCCATAAATCCTTTCATCGTTTTTCTCACCACTTAAATTTCCTTTAAATATATCAATCGATAACCATAACATTATTTCACATTCATTGCCTTATTGAAACCTTCCAAAACCATTTGAAAGCTAATCTTTTTTTAAAAGTTGCTGTACATAAACAAAATATTAAAATTATACTTAAACAAGCTATGCTTACAAACTCCGATCATTACGACACCAATAATCATTTTTCAAAGTCAAATTCATAATTCTAATAACTCTCGTCATTATAAAAATACTCTTTAAAGAAAGTTTATAAAATCAGATCAGTGCATAAAAGTCTCGTCCAATAAAATAATAAAATAATTCAACATCATTAAAAAAAACAAGTTAAATTGTTATTCAAACAACAGACAAAAAATAATAGGAAAAAAAACTGTTTTCTGTACTGTACTAAGCTAAAAGTAAATGTAAATAATTTCGTTAAATTCCTTAACCGAATGATTTACATGATTTTACATTTTAAGATTCCAAATCTATTTTGAGGATTCTTTAACTTTAGTTTAATCATTGTAATTATATAGAAGTGGTCTAAATGAATCCACGAACTACGAAATCTGAGATGAAATAACAGACGACACATGCCTATCCATATATGGAGTAGGTACACGCGCCGTCGCTAGGTGCCATATTTGCAAGCTATGCAAATATGTTATGTGAAAAGTTATAAATAGCTGCAATACAATTAATAACACGAAGTTATCAACGTCTATATAAGTAGTCGTGAAAGTTAAAATAATTGTACATTATTTAATTCTTGTTGAAAAAAAAATGATCTCGTTTTCAAGCGTTTTGTTACTGACATAATATTATGTTTATTATCAAACATTAAATACTGTCTCTTAATATACGCAGAATCCAAGCTAATTTTCGTAAGATAATTCGTCATATAACGTTTGAATTTTGGTCATAATATTTAGTACATTATCTAATTAATTAAATTTGTTGGCGGTATGAAGTATTCACTTTACATAATTAAATCTATTTGAACGTATTAAAAAAAAATGTTAGGTGCGAATACTGCTGAGCATTGTACCTGTTGACTTCAGGGCTCTGGTAGGCTGTGGCTTGGCTAGACGTGGTGGGATTTGACGCTCGTGTCTCAATGTCGACGATCTGGCTTAGACTGCTCGTTCTTGTTTATTAGAGTTGCGCATGATGGCTTCAATGGCCTGGCGTTCAATTTTTCTTGAAGCTTGTGGGCCTGCTGACTTGCTGGGCAGGTGCGCGGGCTGCATCGTTGTTACTGGCTTTCTGGGGAGGTGCGCAGGCTGCATCGTTGGTACTGGTTTGCTGGGCAGGTGCGCGGGCTGAATCGTTGGTACCTCGAGTAGTATTTTCTGGCTGGCGCAGCGCGCCGCCAGTGCAGCACAAGGCCGCACTGGCAGGAACTCTATGAAGTGTCACATAGTGGATGTTAGTGGGCTACCTCGAGTAGCCCGACTGGCAGAGTCGCCATGAAGTGGCGATTCTGGCGATCCTGGCAGGATCGCCATGAAGTGACTGACGTTACGGGAGCAGCAATGATACTCAAGGTGGTTCGTCGTAGAATGACCTTTATTTAATAGAAAGGGTTTCCTTATATAGTAATTTAGTTCCATACGATCAAGGTTACATGATGCAATAGGGAGCGTAGCTTACTTTCTGTAAAGGATCATTACCCATGGGTTAATGGGTCGTTAATACTATATCTTAGTGTGTGTGGTGCATTCAGCCGCATCCATTTATACAGTGTGTAAAAGACATCGTTACTGAAACCTTTACACCCTGTATACCTACTGTACAATACGGTATCTCATAAACACCCGAACTGCAAAGTGAATTCCTGTCCTATGGAGAGCGTAAGAAGTACTCATATTGGTATGAGGACGCAAAATGGTTTAAATGCTAAACCTCCGGCGTAATAGGCGTCCAATTTCATTAGTCACTGCATTAATATGAGGCAAGAATGCTGGTGCCCTCTCTACTGTGTGGTGATGTCGAAACGTCCCTGAGCTCCTTGTACGCTGACTTCGTCTCCAACCATATCTGTTCCTCTCCAAACTCTCCAACGTCTCGTCTCGTCTGACATGTTGCAACATTTGTAATAATTAATTAATAGAAGATACCTGTGTCCAGCAGTGGAATGAAATAGGCGAATGATGTGATGTGAATAAACGATATTAACTCATTTTGCATGTTTTGTGAATCACAGAACCGCGAGAACAGGTTTGCGAGATAATGGTATAGGCCAGTTAGCAGGTAGCTATTCTATATACTTTTTGTGACCGACGATCATTTTGACCTAGCATTACTAACCCATCAAGAAAACGAAGTGTCCCATCCACCTCTCTCTTAAATGAGAACTTCATTTTGGGATGCATTTCATTAAGATAGGTTAGTAACTCATCAACAACTCTATCAGGAATTACAGCAAAAATATCATTCACATTTCATAACCAGCATCTCGGCCTATTCGGACAACTCTCGAATGCCTTCTGCTCAAATTTATCCATGAAAATGTTCATCAGTACAAGAACTACATTATAAGAGAACTCTTTGCTTCTATCTGAAAATAATACTCCTCTCGCCAAAAGAAAAAGCAACTATTCAGGAAATGTTTGATGAATTTCATGTGCACAGCATTTTTAATTTTTTTTATAGTTTCCAGTACCTACTCGCAAACAATGAAGCTACATTAAACTCAACTACATAATCTCGTCTTCATTCAACACGACATTTTCCAGAAACTGTACAAAAATTCTGTACCTGATCTATTTTTCATGATAAAACATACAAAAAACTATTCACCTGATCAATTTCCTCAAAATATTCCATCAAGGTTCCATAAAAATACTATTAAATTGTTTATTAAATGGCATAATATAGTAACTAACAAAAAGTATTTATAATGTTTCCGCAAAACAATGTAGTAAATAACAGATACGATTAAACTTACACGCATAATTACGACGTATCTTGTAGTATGTATCACTTACGATCAATGACCATTTATAACCACCAGCGTAAAGTGTTGTTAGTAATACATACCACAATTTTTAGATTCTGTTCTCCGTCATATACTGTCGTAAGTGCAATTCCGGCAAAAATATGAAATATATCAGAAAAGTAATTACATCACTATAAAGATAGTATCTTTGTTAATGTTTATACCAATTTTCAAAGCAATCCATTGAACTATGTGACCACCGTACACATTTCAAACTTTAAAGTGCTCTCCTGTAAAGTTGCCATTTTTAACTTACGACAACTTACGTAGGGGCCGTCGATATTTCAAATATTTTATTTTTATTTTGCGTGTTAATAAACATATTATCTAAGAAATAGATCATCGTGGCTGTACGTTTTCATTGAAACGTCTTATAAGCAAAATAAAATAATAACAGTGAAAAAAAAATAGATGCAACTGTGTCACCGCGGAGAAAAGTTACTAAGACGTTTATATCTTTATTTTGGTCCAATGACCAAATTTTCGAATTGCGCAAGATTTTGTAAGTTATATTTTTTATCAAATAAGGAAAAAAAAATTAAGGTATAGTTTTTTTTGTATAAGCTTTACGAAAAAACTGGGGATTTTTTTTTCCTTAATTATAAATCATCTGAAACAATAGAATGAATGCATAATCTCGAGGGTAGAAATTATTGAACGTGCTGTTCCAATTATTGACCTTCAAGTCCTCGACTGGATGAGAAGCTCTCGCGCGGCACTGGGGATTATTGCATGGTGTGAATCTGTATACCCTAAATATTCATTAGAAAAAGCTTCCGAAACTGTAGGATTTAATGTGACCAAAAACTTTTCTTCCCCCGACTATAACTGATGAGCGCGGGTGTAGCATTCGATGTGTGGTAAGCAGTGTACGGACCCTTCGATCCAGGGCGTCCAGCTCGGTCTGAGTCCACCTTAGTATGCCAAAGGAGTATGTGAGTATGGGCATTACTCAGGCGTTGAAGGCGCGCACTTTGTTGCCTCCTGACAAAAGACTTAAGTACTTTTGTGAGCCGGCTGAAAAAGCGCTCCTTCACCGCCTGTCTAATTCCCATATCAGAAATACACATCCAAATATCATTCACCAAAAAGCACAGCGTACAAAGAATAAAACTAAGAAATTCTAATAATATAATAACCCGCGCCCCACGTACAAATTATGGGAAAAAGTGTTTACTGTATGAAGGTGCAAATGTATACAACAATTTACCACCATCAATCAAAGATGCCAAATCACTCATCGCATTTAAAAGACTTTTAAAAGATCACATATTAAATAATTCTAATGCTTAAACGTAATTCTGATAATTATTTAATTAATCATGAATAAACAAATTTTACTATAATATAAATAACATTTTGAATTTACAAAAAAAAATATATATATTTAAATATTTTAACCAAAATGATGCACTCAGTGCTAAAATGTATATTTGATATTTAATTGATCATAAACATACAAATTAAATTTTGAATTTATGAATAATAATATATTATAATCAAAAAGCTATTGCCAAATAGTTTATAACTAATAAAATAATTAAAACGGAATGATTTTTTATTAAATACATAAATAAATAAATTATTATTATAAAAAAGGTCGATTAGAATTTTATTTACAAATTATATCACAGATTATATAAAATAAACTTATTTATACCCTAGTCTTCTGTATAGTACTTGTGCATTTCGCTATTCGCTTCCGCTGTTTTGTAGTCTGTGTCTTTGCAACTTGTTTGTTATCTCTGCGCGCTGTTGAAATCGCCTACTGGGCAACGGGCGAGTCGATCACTAACTTAACTAACCTAAGCGCGCCCCGCGATCACGCATAGTTGCTGCAACTTAAATACTTGACGGTATGAACTCGCCTCGGAGCTTGCAAGAGTTGCAAGGGTGATTGCATGGCAGCACGCTGCAAACGCATGTTAGCGTATGTCGCTTCGCGCACGTAAAGCATTTTATTTTTGCTTACCCGCAACTGTTTTTAGTTAAGTAGTCTAACATTGTATTGTAATTTGTATCATAATTATATTTATATTTATTAATAAATAAACGCGCACTGTTGCGCTCGCCAAGATGTCATTGTAAAATATCGTATATTTAAATTATAATACTCATGTAAGTGAATGTAATGTTCTTATGAGTTAAATAAAGATTCTTTACACCTATATCTTCAATACCCAAAGACTGTGACATACCAAGGTATTTATAGGTTTCTGCTTCCGAGATAGATCTGAACGACATTGTCTCAGAAAGCTGTAAATTTGTTGAATTTACTACTTTCCCCCGCTGCACATGCATAACCGCACACTTATCGACACCAAACTCAATATTGATGGCACTACTGAAAACTTCTGTGGTTCGCAGTAGCTCCAACAAGTCTTCGATATTTGGCGCAGGTATATTATTATTATTATATTATATTATTATATATTTTGATATTTATAGCTTTGTCATCTATATATTGCATATCTATTGATAGTATATTATTATTAGCAAGTACTCATATTTTGTTAGTGTATTTAAGTATGAACTCTTCACATCCCGCACCATTAATGTTTATCTGTTTGGCCTGTAGGTTGACTGGTAGAGAATGCCTTATGGCATTAAGTCCGCCTGTTGTATCTGTATTTTTTACTGTGCAATAAAGTTTAAATAAATAAATAAATAAATAAACTTTTTTGGCGTGAATGTTTTACCTGCTAAACATGAAACAATGACGGAAATTCAAATATAAGCAGGATTAGTTAGTTCTTAGTTCCCATCGCAATCACAGTTTCACAGTGTGCGGTCGGGGATGGTAGCCGCCACGTGTATCCCTTGCTTTTAGACTCTTTTTCGTAAAGAGCATGTGCGGTGTTGGCTTCGGCCCCACGCATGCCTCCCAAAGCTCCGGGACCCTATGGTCTCGAGATAAGGTAAAGACAAATAATAATAAAAAGAGACTAATAATAATTTATTTCGGAACAGGTCCATAGGTGTTAGCGTACATTCCCCTAAATCAATACCTATTAGACTAACCTATAATATTATATTATAAACCTCCGGCAGCCATATGCTTATTGTCTGATATTGTTCCACCCAATGTGTCCAAAAGCCCCAGCAGGGGACTCTACCAGTAAACGCAGAAGGCTGTTGGGACTGTCACGCACGCGACGCATCAGGGAGGCAGTTCTATTGCGTAATATTACACCGAGACAATCGGTACGCGCGTCGGCGATCATGCCGCGCTGCAGAAACGTGCTAGTCCCAACTAGACGTGTGCGCCGCGCCGGCGTCACGCCGCCGCCGACCTTTTTTGCCACGCCGCCGCCGCCGACTAATGGTCGGCGTGAAATCGGCGTGGCCTTGACTGAATAACAGAGTTATTTCTTATGGGCTAAATTTGCTTTATGTATTTGTATGATGCTCTTATGTAGGGAAATTACTGTCAACCTATTAGTTGCTTTCGAGTGTCATCACTCATTACACGTAGGTTCTTAGGTTCGACAACTTCCAGCCTCCTGAATAAGCCGGTTTCAGTTTCTAGAAAAGCTTTAGCACCGTAATACACAAGCTATGTCAGGATATACAGAAGACCGAGAGGCTTAACTTGCCCCCTAACGTTCATGTTCGTGGTCTATGAAGCATTTGAATTCGTCGATAACCCAATTCTGGGGGTTGTGACTTATCAACGCATCAATTTCTCATTCACGATTTTCCACCAACCACTCCAATTTTCCGCAGCTTGAATCGCTTCAGAAACCCGAAAGTTGAGTGAGGATCTGGTCTCTAGCGCATGGGGCTCCTTCCTCTCGAACTTGTCTTTCCAATCTTTCTTGTGACAATTAGTTTTTGGAGGTCTTCCCCAGGTTCGCAGGCTATATGTCCAAAGAATAACCAACAAAAATACAGTAGAATAAGTAAGCCAAATAGGTAGACTACCGGTACTTATTTTGTAGTGTTCAGGGGGGTTACAATGACATCTTAAATGCAAACCTGAACCCTGAACAACTATTATTTCAGCGTTAACTCTAAATAAGGCTAAACACTATAACTTAATGAAAATAAAACAAGTCTGAGAAAAAGCATTCATGTATTTGCAATAGATCCATATTATCCGAACCAGCCATCGAAGCCATCTTCTCGCTCCGCCAACTGCAGGAGAAGACTAGAGAGCAAGGTCAACCACTGTTTCTCTGCTTCGTTGACCTTGAAAAGGCTTTCGATAGTGTGCCTCGTGAGGCCTTGTGGCACGTGCTAGCGAAACTAGGTTGCACAGCAAAGTTTGTAAGGATGATACGACTCCTGCATGATGACATGCAATGCTGTGTCACCGTAAAGGGCGAACGATCTGAGTATTTTGGTATCAGCTGTGGCGTTAAGCAGGGATGCGTTTTAGCACCAATTCTTTTCGCCCTTTATTTTGCAGTTGTACTTGTAGTCAGAGACTCTTTGCAGACTGTGACACAGGGCATCCGAATTCGCTTTCGCACTGATGGTGGTGTTTTCAATCTGGCCAGGCTTGCACAAAATCCTCGCTAACCACTATCACGGAGATAATGTACGCAGATGATCTCTGTTTAGTAGCGGATTCCCCAGAGAATCTACAAGAGCTCATGTCAAGTCTTAACCGGTCATGTCAGCGTTTTGGCCTCAAAATAAATGTCAAGAAAACCGAAGTAATGGGGATTTAAAAGACGGGTAAATTGACGCCACCTGACATTCGACTCGGTGATGTCTTGCTTAAGCATGTAGATAAGTTTAGATAGCTGGGGAGCATAGTCACCGCTAAGTGTCACCTTGATGATGAAATTAACAGCAGGATCGGAGCAGCAGCTGCTGCCTTCGGGAAACTTCGCATCAAGGTGTTCCGCTCACATGACCTAAAACTCTCCACTAAGATCTCTGTGTACATGGCAATTGTTCTGCCCAATCTCTTGTACGCCTCCGAAACATGGATCCTTTACCGTAAGCATATTCGCACATTGGATAGGTTTCATCTCAAATGCTTGCGTGACATTATGAACATCTCTTGGTCGGACCGTGTTCGGAACACGGTAGTTCTACGACGCGCTAATGTCAGCGGCATTGAGACCTATCTGATGAGGCGACAGCTCCGATGGTGTGGGCATGTCTCCCGAATGTCTGAAGAATGGGTTGCTAAGCGCATCTTTTACTCGGAGTTGCAGGAAGGCAAGCGAAATCAGGGCGGACAACTCCTACGGTATAAGGATGTGCTAAAGCGGTATGCGGAGATGCGACCTGGAACCTTCGCAATGGGAGACTTTGGCCCAAGATCGACGTAAATGGAGGCGTACAGTGCAGAGCAAAGTGCAAGCCTTTGAAAATGAGAGATGCGTGCAACTATCTTAGGCGCAACGAGTTGAAGACCAGGCCACCTGCGTTCATTATTATTACATACATATTACAATTTTATCGGAGGGGTGCTGACTTGCACCGACTGTGGCCGCACATTTGCTGCAAAGATTGGCTACATCAGTCACCTGAGAGCACATGAACGACGCGCTCAACAACCAGTGTAACCAGTCGCCGTGGCCGAAATCGGCTAGGACTAGATGATGATGATATTATCCGAAGTAGGTAGCCGGATCCGCTGATTTTCAATATCCGCATTATACGGATCCTGAAAATCGACGGATGTTGTCAACCCTAGTTGAGAGCCGCATAAGAACTCGAAGCACCAACGTAGCTCAAAAAATCGCTGAACTGAAGTGGCAGTGGGCTGGACATATATTACTTGCAAAACTACCGGTGGGGCAAGTGATTTCTTAGTTGCAAGCATATATGTATTGGTCGACGCAGCGTAGAATGCCTCCCAATATGATGGACCGATCACCTGGTAAAGATAGGTGGAATACTGCTGCGCCCTATTTATCCTTATGGCATGCTATGATAGGGGATTTGGGAGACCTAATATGAATAGGGCTAGTCCAAACCCAGTTATTATTGAAAATATTATGTTAGAACATGATGGGAAGAGAAAACTGATATGTATACTGATCAGATGTTGGATAAGGTGGTCAATAGCCACCAGCCACTTCTAAAGTTTAGAAGTTTGAAAAACACTGGTTGGTGTTTAATTTTAAGTTTAAGTTTAGATTCTAAACTCTGACAAATTATACTATGCAATTCCGCTTTTTTATTCATGTGACCTTGACGCCGATTTCACGCCGAAATCACGCCGCCGCCGCCGATTTCACGCCGAAATCACGCCGCCGCCGCCGACTTTTCAGCAAACGCCGCCGCCGACCATTTTTAGATCGGCGCACACGTCTAGTCCCAACAACATTCTGACCATTGTTGTACTGGATACACGTCTTTTTGGTATAATGATCCATAGGCTACAGGTTTAAAAGGACTGACAAACAAAACGCATTAAAAAGAGTTATTTTTTATTGTATTTGTATTTAAATATGTAACTTATATTAAAGTACTTAAGTTTTATGTATTTTTGTGTGATATCTCCGCAATAAATAAAATAAAATGAAAACGGAACTTGGTCGACGGCTTAGACATAGATGCTGCGACCCACGCTCCGGGTCGTATCTGGTGCAAATCATTTCATAGACTATATCGATGGCAAAAAGCGGAACTGCTGTAAGCGCCAAAATGCAAACTTTACACCAGAGCCAAAAAACTTTTCGATTTTGAGAAAAAAAATCATAACTTCTTTATTTATGTACCTACAACAATACGTGTAATTTAGATATAGCTTATAATTAATAAATTTCTACCGACTGTCATATTCAAAATTTGGCAAAAGTGAGTAGTTTACAGTATAGTGGTGCTTACGCTAATTGGACTCTTTTTTTTTTTCGTTACGCGGAAACGCTGTACGTGCGAAACGTAAATGTACTGATGTGCCAAGACCAGTAGATATTTCATAAAGCATAAATGCTGTAACCACATGCACATTTATTGCTACGATAAAGTAATTTTGAGTTAAATGTCAGTAAGATCGTTAGTCGACTTACTTAACTGTGTTAAGTACCAACTGCTACAAAATAACCTGAAAAAATAATACGACGTAAGTATCAATCAGCATTTATTAAGACATTTTTTTAAAATGTTACCAAAGTTTAGGTATAGATTAATAATTAATAAAAAGCTTAATTAGTAATTATTACCACATCAAAGCATGCAAATATATCAAGTCTCAATATCTCTCTAATATTGCATAACTGTTACTTATATCTGAACACGACTCTATCACTTTGACAATAGAGGCGTGCTCAGATATTTTTGAGCGCCTTGGCTGATCCGATATATCCGATGGCGACGTATAAATACGAAATTATCCCTTCACTATTTTAATCTAAATTTTACCAATAATTTCGTATCACAGACGTTTCCAAAACTTAAAAAGCCTTTTTCTTAAGCATAATCTCACTGAAATTTTAAGTAGGAACTTAGTAATTGCTTTTATAAGAGCTAACTGAGTATCGGTTTTTATAATCACAAACTTACTAACTAATTGCAATTAAAAATCTCTTCAATACATAAATCACTTTAAATAAATGCACGCTCAGTTTACTTTAAAAAATGTTCTTACTATAATATGCACACTACCAACTTCCTATCGTGCCGGCGATCGCCAACCGACTGATTCGCGGGCTTTAAACACCAACGAACGTGTCGCGAGCGCAAATTTAAATGGCGGCATCGACAAGCCGCGGCTACTTCCCGCCATTTTTCAAATGCCGCAACTGCGGCTCGATGTTATATTATTTTCGAACTAAACGTATTATGCGACGATGATAGACAACTTATTTTGTGTAAATTGTAGTAACACTGATGAGTCATTTTTTCACAACATGCATAAATGCTGTATACACCACAGGACAAATTTCGGCAGTGGTTTAAGCACCACGCTCGTTGGGTTATGATAATGTGGAATGGGTGTATGTGTATTCGTTTAAAAATTTGCTACGCTTTGGGCGTGTACAGCAATTAGAAGGTGGCGTTGTCAAATTTTCACATTCGTTTTGCTATGCTGTCCAGTTTTTTCTAAGCGTCGTAGAGCTATGGGGCCAAGACCATTCGACGCGGAAAAATTCGCTGATTCCGAATATGCAAAAAGAAATTTTAGACCAAGTGGCGGTTACAGCAGTTCCGCTTTTTGCCATCGATATACAGCGTGGAAACGCTTCCAGTGTAATGGGAACTTTTGCGCTGGATGCGGTTCGGGCGGTTTAGTTTACATGTTTTGACTTGACTTTAATAGCATAAGGGAAAAGGATGAAGCGTGTTGCGGATTAGGTACTTTGTTGTTCTGTAGGAAATGACGATGCTTGTTGCTGATCATGTCTGTATCTATCTGTAATCGAAAGTTCCAACACGGATCAATAACAAAATTACCGAAACTGTAATTAAACTATTTTATTATTAACTTTAACATACGAGACGATGTTACTTAAATGACAGCGCCATCTAGCCTCCATCACAATATTCATTTTATAAAATACCTATATGAAATCATTTAATTTTTTTCACCAGTGTGTATCATCTCGTGTCTACGTAAGTCACCTTTATGTCTGCATTTATAATCACAGAAGTTGCATTTAAATTTATGTTCACTAGTGTGTATCATTTCGTGTCTCCGTAAATCACATTTCTTTCTGCATTTATAATCACAGAATTTGCATTTAAAATTCTTTTCACCAGTATGTATCATCTCGTGATTCCGTAAGTCACCTTTCCGTATGCATTTGTAATCACAGAAGTTGCATTTCAAATTCTTTTCACCAGTGTGTATCATCTCGTGACTCCTTAAGAACCATTTCAGTCTGCATTTGTAATCACAGAAGTTGCATTTAAAATTCTTTTCACCAGTGTGTATCATCTCATGTCTCCGTAAGTCGCGTTTTCGTCCGCATTTGCTGTCACAGAAGTTGCATTTAAAATTCTTTTTACCAGTGTGTATCATCTCGTGAGTCCGTAAGTGACTTTTCCGTATGCATTTGTAATCACAGAAGTTGCATTTAAAATTCTTTTCACCACTGTGTATCATCTCGTGACTCCGTAACTCACCTTTCCGTTTAAATTTGTAATCACAGTAGTTACATTTAAACTTCTTTTCAGTAGTATGTATTATTTCGTGACTTTTTAAGTCAGCTTTTCGTCGAGCTTTGTAATCACAGTACTTGCATGTGAAGTTATTTTCACAAGTGTGTATTATCACGTGTTTCCGTAACGCAACTTTTTCCTTGCATTTGTAGTCACAGTCGTTACACTCGTATTTCTTTTCATGAGTATGTATCCTCAGTATGTGAGCCTGTAAGTTATCTTTCCGTCGGCACCTGTACTCACAGTGGCTACACTGAAATGGTTTATCATCGCGGGCTGAAGACTGTGAACTTGCCGTCAGGTGAGTGTGTACGTGTTTCTCTAGAGCCGACTTGTCCGTGAAACGTTTGTCGCAATGGTGACATCGGTAGAGCGTGGCGTATCGGGTCGGTGCGGGTGTATGGGCGGGCTCGCTCGTGGTGTGCAGCTTGTACGTGCGGCGCCCGACCCGGCAGGTGCGCCGCCCCGCGTCCACCAGCAGGCGCTCCAGCCTGACCGAGCACGAGCGCCGTCGACCCGACACTACACTCCACTCGCAGATCGAGCTCGACGCTGCAACACGACAAACAATACTGCATATAATATCATCATAAACAGTGGCGTGCGCTTCATATAGACAGAAAGACACTGTCTACCCTACTGGGATACTCTTATCTACCCGTTATAATTCCATATTTCATAAAATAATTTAAGTGCACAATCATTTAATCAATAAATATTTTTTAACTATAAAATAGCTCCATCTATCGATTCTATCGGTAAATCGTCACTTTCGCTGACGCGCGAATCGATATGCGTCATCGACGCGGAACTAGCGCCGCTACCGGCGTTTGACGGCTAAGACAGAAAACATTTGAGTCTAAACGCGTTTATGTGTGTGCGTCAGTGTGCCGTAGTTACGCATGTACAGCGTAGTGTGCTTTCCTATAAAAACGTGCACACTTTGATGCCAAGTAACGCACACTAACAGACATTTAGCCGCTGGCTTTACAAATGCTTTACTCGCAAGCTAGGCGAAAGTATACGACGACGGCCGAAGATTCCTGAATGACCAAAGATGGCGGAGATAACGCGACTATTTAAAAAAAAAACCGGCCAAGTGCGAGTCAGACTCGCGCGCGGAGGGTTCCGTACCATTGTCAATTTATTATTAAAAAAATACAGTTAAATCAACCTACCTCAAAAACTATAGGAGATAATTTAATCAAACCAAAAATCCTTGATAGGGTTTATTAATGTGCATAACATATATACATATTTTTTAATTTTATATCGCGTAGTTTAAACAATAGAGGGGGGGGGGGGGGACACATTTTTCAGACTTTGAGAGCTGATATCACGAAAACGATTTGCTTAAATAAAAATGAGATTAATAAACCTTCATATCATTTTCAAAGACCTTTCTATTAATACCCCACACGCTTATATACAACTAAAAAAAAAATCTATCCCTCAGTTACATGTATGGAGGGCCCCCACCCCAATGGTTTTTTTTATAATTTAGTATCATAATCCTGTAGCGGTTCATACAACACATATCCTCATCAAATTTCGTTACTGTAGGGGGACCTTGGGTACACGTCAATGACAACAGTTATGAATGTTCACACGTTTTATTATTTAATGTGCACGTACAACTTCATACGCGGGTAAGGCAATACTGAGGTAACAAGACACTACAATATTCCCCCCCCCCCCCTTACAGAAAAAAAAGTACTGAATAAAAAAACATTTTTACATTTTTAGTCGGGCACTCGCGAGAAAAAAATCGGTTTCACTTCCCACACTCGCTTTTTCCAATCCACTCACGCGTAACCCGCCGCCACCTGTGTGTGACCCTGCGGTCCCGGGAGCCCGCGTGAGCCCGGACCCTGCAGACTGCCTGCCTGCCGTATGATCCAATCCTTAACCTTTCTATTGCAGGCTCTCAGCAGGGCGTAGCCTATTATAAGCGCTGCAGTGATAATCAAAGCTATCACCAGCATACTATAATTCGTCACTCGGTTCTCGACCTCCGCATGTTTAGCGAGGAACCCAGCAGAAATTTCGTCCTCCTTCAAGCTTGATTTACTTTGTGAATAACCCATGTTTTGATAATTAATTATGCAAATCGAATGACGAACCTTATTCTTAAATACTATATTAATACTATAATAAGCAAAAATTTTGACCTAATTTCGCAATCAAAAGTTGAAACAGTTACGGAATTACTATCTGACCAAACATTTCTTCGTAGAACAATGAGTTAAAAACTTACGGTCGTAACTTATACAAAGAATTAGACGACATACGACATTTTGCCGCTGAGTTTCAATACCGAATAGGGCGTCTGATTATGCGACCGCTACGCGATACCCGCGTGGCGACTACCGGCTGCGGCACGTGGTCCGGTGTCAGCACATTCTGCCTGGTATCATCACTAGCCCTATTCCTGTTGCAAGTTATATTGTCAGTCATATCACCATCATTTAAATTTTCATTTAAAATGTATGCGGGTTTGAGCCTGTCGATGGAAATTTGTGATCGCCTATCGTTGCATAGTGAAAACTTTAGTTCCCCTTTTTAAAACTTTGAATGGGCCGTCATAAGGGGGCTGCAAGGGTTTTTTTACCGCATCTACCCGTACGAAAACTTTATCGCAACATCTAAGGTCAGGGTGCACAAATACTGTTCGGGGCCCACGGTGCTCTTTTGGTACCGGTTTAACGTTGTTAATTGCATTCTTTAATTCTCTAACATACTCTACGGGCTCAAAACTTTTTTGAGATGAGGCCTCACAAAATTCGCCGGGGAGCCGCAGCACGTGCCCTAGCGCTATTTCCGCGGCGCTAACGCCGGTGTCGCTTCGCGGAACTGCGCGCAAGCCAAGCATGATCGAGGGGAGTTCTTGAACCCAAGATGAATCCGATAGCCTAGCCTTGAGTGCAGCCTTGAGATTACGGTGCCACCTTTCGATTTTCCCATTACTTTCAGGATGGTAAGGGGTAGTTCTCAGTTTTGATACCCCTAAGCATCTCATCAAACTTGCAAAAACCGCACTCTCAAATTGACGACCCTGGTCGCTGGTAATCTTCTCAGGGCAGCCAAAACGTGCTATCCAGCCCTCATATACTACCTTAGCTACCGTTTCTGCAGATATGTCGTGAACTGGTACTGCCTCGGGCCACCCAGTTACCCTATCATCGTGACCAGATATTTATATCCATCCGATGGCGTGGGCAAAGCTCCAACTATGTCGATATGCAAATGCTTAAACCTCCCTATGTTGTTTGGGAAATATTCCAATTCTGAATGCGTGTGTCTATGCGTCTTTGCCCTTTGACATTTAATGCATGACTTCGCCCAATCACCGACATCACGGTTCATGCTAGGCCAATAAAATCGTTTCGTTATTAATAAACGCGAGGCGCGGATGCCCGGATGGCTCAAACCATGCATTGCCTCGAAAACTTGTTTACGAAAACGTAATGGCAAATACGGCCTCAGATGACCTGTTGAAACATCGCAATAAACATCGCAATCGGTATTCGGTAACCTAACACTCCTGAGACGGGCAGCTACTACTGAATCCCGCAAAGCTTGCAATAAGTCCGTGTCTACGGCTTGCTCACGGGCGATATCGCCGTAGTTAATGCAGGTGTCCCCTGATATCGTTTCCACCCGGGATAACGCGTCAGCTACCACATTCTGGCTACCCGATACATGCTGAATGTCTGTGGTAAACTCACTAATGATTAACAATTGCGGAGTTCGCCTCGGTGTCTCCTTATCACTGCTAAGCTTACTAAATGCGTAGGTTAACGGTTTGTGGTCCGTATAAATCGTTAACTCACGGCCCTCAAACATATTTCTAAAATGAACCACGGCTAGAAAAATTGCGGTCAATTCACGGTCATAAGCTGAATATTTACGTTCTGTCTTGGTAAACTGTTTTGAAAAATAGCCTAATGGTTTCCAATTTCCTTTAACTTTGTGTTGCAACACCCCGCCTGCCGATGAATCGGATGCGTCTACCATAAGGGCCATTTTCGCACCTTCGATGGGGTATGATAGTAGCGCTGCATTACCTAACTCAGTTTTACAGCGTTCGAATGCCTCGTCAGCTTCTTTCGACCACTGGATAACCGTTTTATCTTTTTTCGTTGATTTTGTCAGGTACGAATTTAAAGTGGCTTGGTAACTTAGCGCTGATGCTAAATGGGATCTATAAAAAATAACCATGCCCAAGAATCGTCTTAATTGATCTACAGTTTGAGGCTTAGGGAACTCTAAAATCGCTTTTACTTTCTCTGGTGACGGTTTAATACCCTGCGGTGTAATCTTGATACCCTAAAAACTCTATCTCAGTTTGACCAAAGCAGCATTTAGCTAATTTATTGTCAGACCGTAGTCATTAAGCCTCGAGAATAAAATTTCCAAGTGCTCGCGATGCTGAACGTTGTCGTCGCTAGCTATTATCACATCGTCTAAGTATCCGAAAACAAAGTCTAGCTCCTTTAAAACCGTGTGATTCATAAATCGCTGAAAAGTTTGCGCGGCATTTCTGAGGCCGAACGTCATTCTGGGAAACTCGAATAAACCAAAAGGGGAGATTATAGCCGTTTTTTCTATGTCCCCCTCGGCTACCGGGATAAAGTGGTATGCCCTATTGACGTCTATCCTGCTAAAAACTTTTTTACCTGACAGTATGTATGTAAAATCTTGTAACCGCGGTATAGGATAACGATCAGGCTTAGTGCATGCATTTAATTGCCTGTAATCTCCACACGGTCTCAGACTGCCGTCTTTTTTGGGTACTACATGGAGCGGGCTCGCCCATGCACTTTTTGAAGGCCTACAAATACCTAAATTAAGCATCGTTCCAAATTCTGCCTTAACTTTTTTGTACCTGTCCGGTGGTAGTGGCCTGGCTCGGGCGTACACCGGTGGGCCTGCAGTCTCAATATGATGCACGATAGGGTGCTTAGGAGGTTCCTTGAAACTGAGAGGCCTTGTTATATTAGGATAGCGATTCAAAATCTCTTGAAACGGGTGATTGTCGTTTATTATAGCGTTAATTGACCCTTTGCTGTTTACTATCGCCCCGCTAACGCTATCATTAGCTACACGATCGACCAGCTTTTTTGCTTTTAGGTCGACAAGCAATCCATAAAAACTTAGGAAGTCCGCTCCTAAAATTGGCTGATTAACTCCCGCTATCACAAATGTCCATCGAAAGGTCCGTTTTAATCTAAAATTTAACATGAGGGTTTTAACCCCATATATTTTAATTGGCGAACCATTTGCCGCGAATAAGCTGTACCCTAGCTCAATATTATTACTAGTACTTACAGTTCTATTCATTCGCGGGATTACCGAGACATTAGCTCCGCTGTCGACTAAGAACCTCAACCCAGTATCTACATCGGTCACACACAGGCGGTGATTGGTTAAGCCGGTACAGTAATCCGCCGCTGACTGTACCGCATTTAGTTTCCCGCCTTCCAACCGCAGGGTTTTACGCACTTACTGGCTCTGTCCCCATACCGGAAATGATAGAAGCAGAGCCAGTCTGGGCTCTGACGACTTCTCGCTGACGTCGGACGTTGTGGCGACGCACGGAATCCGGTGGATGACCTTGGTTTAGGCTGCGTTGACTGCCTGCTCGAGACAGTACCTTTCTCTAGCCTTTCAAGCCTCGTGCCTATCTTGGCTAGCTCCGCCAACAGCTTATCTCCCGTGTCCACCTGGGTGTTCGACGAAACTTCCGCCAACCCAGCACTGGCCCGAGTAGCCTCAATAACTTCATCGGCTAGCGCAGCTAACTTTAAATCGGTGATCTCGCTGCCCGCCAACACCGCCTTAACCGCTTGAGGCATAAGCCCTACCCAAAGCATTCTAAGCGTATCTTCCGGAAACTTCCCACCAGCTAAATCCAACATGCGCCACATGAGTTGAGAGGGCTTTTGATCGCCCAATTCCAGCTCTTGAAGCAACCTTCGCTGGCGCAACTCCTCACTTTCCTCAAAGACTGAGAGTAACCGCTCCTTGAGGGCATCGAATTTCCCGGTCGCTGGGGGAGACAGTAGTATGTCGCTGACTGCTTGAATGGTTGACTTGCCTAGGTTTGTCATCACGATATTAAATTTTTGCAAATCCCCCAAGCGCTGCGGCTCAAGAATCGCGTCCAGCTGTGCATACCATAACCTGGGCTGGTCAGTCCAGAACTCTGGGATCCTAGTCGAAAGCGACACCGATGCTAACTCGTTCACTCCCGATGGCTGCCCCGCCAAGCCAGAGGGCTCTGGTTTAGGCGTGCCTGTCGATGCAGCCGGCATCCCCGAAGGTTGCTGAGCTGGCAGACCCGTTGGCTGCTGAGCAGGTGGTTGCCCGCCAGGTAACGGTTGACCGTACATTATCGTCCGAAAACACTCGATATAATAAAAAGTCAATAATTTCACTCGAGGTCACGTTCCGCGCTAGTTCCGCGCTATGAGTATGCCTTGCCGCTTTCAGAAGGAAAAATTAATAATTGTATATTATTGTCCACCCCAATAGTTCACCACTACCAAAAAAAATCAAAGTCACTATGTTCGCACTGGGGTCACCAATGTAGGGTTGTAGGGGGACCTTGGGTACACGTCAATGACAACAGTTATGAATGTTCACACGTTTTATTATTTAATGGGCACGTACAACTTCATACGCGGGTAAGGCAATACTGAGGTAACAAGACACTACATTACTATAGCATTTATAGTTTCCGAGTAAATCAGCTGTGACAGACGGACATGACGAATCTATAAGGGTTCCGTTTTTGCCATTTTGGCTACGGAACCCTAAAAATAGCTTTATTTATGAAGTGCCGTGTAAGTACGAGCATATGTTTTTAGTCGCTTTTGCAAGATTGCTTGTTTACATTTTTTATGCATCTACCATTGTTTTCTCGATTTCAATTTGATAACATACCTATGCAGTGCCGCGAAAAGTGTTAAGTGTTTAAAAATTGATAACAATTTAAAATGTGATAGCTGTAGTGGTGGTATGTATGTACAAAAAAATAAACAATGCTTTCTCAAAGCTTTCTTTTAACAAAAAAAAAAGAAATTGTCGAAAAGGGCCGGGCTACGCCGGACCATTGAGAAACAAAATTTTTGGTAAGTTACTTGCTTTTTAGGGTTGATGAATTTTTATTGCTACTAAGTATAACAACAAATACTAAAAAAAGGAATAAAATAAATATTTAAGGGGCCTCCTATACAACAAACGTGATTTTTTTGCTAATTTTATTGATAATTTTACGAAAACGAGTCCGACTCGCACTTGACCTTTTTTTTGTCTGCCCTGTCTCAAAACTGTGTCCACGCCACTGATCATAAACATTTACGAATATAAAATATAAATATAAATATCATGGGACATCTTACACAAATCAACCTAGTCCCACGGTAAGCTCATAAGGCTTGTGATGTGGGTACCAGGCGACGATATATATAATAGATAGATACATATAGATACTTAAATACATAGACAACCATGACCAAGGAACAAATATTTTGTGATAAATAAATACACAAATAATGCCCTCGCCGGGATTCGAACCCGGAACCTCCAGCTTCGTAGGCAGGGTCACTACCAACTAGGCTACGGAGGCTGACTGAATAGCTAGTTAAATTCTTCAAACGTTTGGAAGTGGTGCTTTAAATTGTTGTTAACAACCATTTATTTGTCGAATTAAGTAAGTAAGTGAAGAATCTCTTTTCCTCCACAGTTTTAAGAAACATCCAAATTTATCTTTCTGTTTCAATTAAGTTCAAATTATATTGTCTATTATTTAACCCCCTTATTCATAAAAGTCTTTTAACTTTGCAAGCCGCTAGGTATTGTTTATCCCTTCCAGTCTTATCAATTTCTACAAGACCAAAAGAGACAAACAATACTTAGCGGCTTGTTAAGATAGGAGACATTTAGGAATGAATCATTGTCAGATTTAGGTAATCGTCTTTTCGGTAGACATACATAAGGAGTTCATGTACTAATTTTGCGATAAAACAATTACATACTGGTACAACTAGGTTCCCAGTTCTACAACCCTATGTAATAAAATCGTAGCATAGACTTATAAAAGTTAATATTTGACCACCGAGTGGACAACTTTTGTTTTTCCGACTGACAATGACCCGAATAAGGCGCTAACACTCTAACAAATAAACAATCCCAGTATGGACATGTACTAAGAAATGAAATTGGAAGGAGGAGGTTCATGGTTATGTTTTAACTGTTTTACTTTACTAGGAATAATGCACTGACGTTGCGCCACCAGCGGCACGACCGGGCGGTGCGGGCGCTCCGGCCCCAGCACGAGCTCGTCCTTCACCACGTGGTCGGTGTACAGGCCGGCCAGCATGGCTGCCGCGCTCACTCCACACAGCTCCAAGTGCTCTCCACACTCCTCCTTCACACATGACGCTTCATCTTCAGATTCTTCCTCCTTTATGTGCACTAAAATAATAAATAGCGGGTGATGCTACATACAAGCAGTTACATACAATACAAAATGTTGTGAGATCTGAGTGTTTACTTTACCTATATATTACCATACATCAGTTCTGAGGATTAACCCAGGTAATTTAAGAGGATAATAATACACACAGCCTTAGATTTGTGCGCACTACCACATCCACAAAAGCTGCATTTAACTTGCTGCCCACCTTGGAACCATTTACCAGATAGTATTGTGACTGCTCCTTCGGACAACATATTCAAAACTAGGACAAGTGGCTTTTAAACAATGAATTAGACTGAAGTTACTAGTGATGTGATAAGAATTTACCAACTCTGAACTGTATAATACTGGACACTGTGACATAGGCTCATCAGCTGAATAGCTGCTCGCCTAGAATTTAAATAATAATAATAAGGCAGTAATCCTGGACACGGCGCAGATAGTCCGGTTCCTCTCTCTGCGACCTTAACCACCGGCAGCTGGGGCCCGCCCCGTTGCCGGCGGCACCCTAGGTTTGGTTTTTTATAATGTGTTTATTTGTCTTGTGTTGTTTTTGTTTGTTTTATTGTATTTTACTTTTATAATTATATTATGAAACACCTAGCCTAAGAGGAAAGTTGAATAAAGGAGATAATAATATGGAATCTATATTTTATTCCATAGCAATAAAACTGAACCTCTTAATCTGTTCCTAAGCACAAAATTTAAGAATTGTTGAACAAATTTTTTAAGTCTAATTTTTTAAGATACAACATTGGATAATAATGCTAAGCAAATTTTTGTCATTAGCAAACAAACACATAAGAGTGAAATATTTTGTCATACCATATCGATACCTTTGGGTTCAATTGTCGTAAAGGACATTTTGGCGAAAATGAGTTATATATACAGTTTTGTTCAGAATTTCAAGCGCTATCGATCTGTATAGTTAAAGTTTCGATATCTCTTAAAAAGTTGCCTTTACGACCAAGATTTTCTACTATGGACTTGAAAAAATAGCTTAGCGAATGGGGCGTAAATATCAAGTCATTTATTATAAATAATTTTCTGTGTCGTAAAGGAAATGTATAAATAAAAATAGTGTTTAAGTGACCTAATACGTTATGTGATGTCCTTTACGCCCTTACTTTTTATGATTAATTTCTGTAGTTCTATGGCCAACTTGGGCTTAAAGAACAAGTTTTTTCTTCGTCGTCCTTTACGACCGGCACGAAAAATTAATTCTTATATTTCTTATACAATTAATATTAAATGATCCGGGTGGTAAGGGACCGAAGTCATTTTTGTTGTTGTTTATTACCATAAATTTGTTTGTACACCTACAAACAAATGTATGGGAAATATAATAGTCATTAATGTCAAATCAACATAATCCACAACCACACAACTTTTTAATCTAAGAAGTATTTATGTAGTATTTATGTAAATAAAATACACTAAAGGTAATCAGTAAGGGATCATCCATTAATTACGTCACACCAATTTTATGATTTTTTGACCCCTCCCTCCCCCCTTGTCACACTTCGTCACAATTAACTACACCCTCCCCCCTTAGTGTGACGTCACAAGTAGATTTTTAGTTTAAGAAGGTAAAAATTACCACATCACTTTTTAAGTAACTTTTTATTGGGATTGCTTAAAATGATTCGTAAAATTCAGGTAGAGTAAATTTACCTGTTCTTCCTCCGCTCAAGGATTTTGGATTTTCTATTCTTTTCATCATCATCATCATCATATCAGCCGAAAGACGTCCACTGCTGAACATAGGCCTCCCCCAAAGATTGCCACAATGACCGGTCCTGCGCCACCCGCATCCAGCGGACTCCTGCGACCTTCACCAGGTCATCGGTCCACCTTGTGGGGGGCCTACCCACGCTACGCCTTCCGGTACGTGGCCGCCACTCAAGAACCTTCCCGCCCCAACGGCCATCGGTTCTACGCGCAATGTGCCCCGCCCACTGCCACTTCAGTTTAGCGATTCGGAGAGCTATTTCGGTTACTTTGGTTCTGCTGCGGATGGTCTCATTTTTAATCCGATCACGCAGAGAGACTCCTAGCATAGCCCTCTCCATTGCCCTTTGGGTGACTTTGAGCCTTCTTATGAGGCCCATTGTAAGCGGCCACGTTTCAGTACCGTATGTCATCACTGGCAACACACACTGATTAAAGACTTTCGTCTTCAAACACTGCGGAATATTGGACGAAAATATGTGTCGTAGCTTCCCGAACGCTGCCCAACCGAGTCGGATTCGACGATTGACCTCTTTCTCGAAGTTGGACCTACCTAACTGAATAGTTTGCCCTAGGTATATATATTCGTCTACAACTTCGAGTGTAAAGTCTCCGATTATTACGGGAGTTGGTGCTACATGGGAATTCGACATGATTTTCGTCTTATCCATGTTCATCCTAAGACCAACTCGCTCGGAGGCTTTACTGAGGTCAACGAGCATAGTACTTAAGTCCTCCAAGGTCTCAGCCAAGACTACTATATCGTCAGCGAATCGAAGGTGAGTGAGGTACTCGCCGTTTATGTTGATACCCAGCCTTCTCCAGTCCAGAGTCTTAAAGACATCCTCCAGTGCAGCGGTAAACAGCTTAGGGGAGATAACATCTCCTTGCCTAACTCCCCGCTGCAGCAGAATAGGTTTCGAGCTCTGGTCTTGGAGTCGGACTGACATTGTGGCGCTCTCGTATAAACACTTCAACACCTCGATATAGCGGTAGTCGACTTGGCACCGTTGGAGAGACTGTAGTACCGCCCATGTTTCGATCGAATCGAAGGCTTTCTCGTAGTCCACAAACGCTAAACAGAGGGGCAGGTTATATTCTTCGGTCTTCTGTATAACCTGGCGAAGCGTATGGATGTGGTCTACGGTACTAAAGCCTCTTCGGAAACCGGCTTGTTCGGGAGGCTGGAAGTCATCAAGCCTGCGTGCAAGACGATTCGTAATGACTCTTGAAAACAGCTTATAGACATGGCTCAGAAGTGAGATGGGTCGGTAGTTCTTCAATAAAGCGTTGTCACCTTTTTTGAAGAACAGTACCACCACACCTCTGTTCCATGCCTTTGGCGTTCTCCCTTCCAGTAAGACGGAATTGAACAACTTCTGAAGGGCCGTAAGGATCGGTTTACCACCCGCCTTCAGAAGCTCAGCTGTAATTCCGTCCTCCCCAGGCGCCTTGTTATTTTTGAGCTGTTCAAGAGCCATTCTAATCTCGCACAGGCTGATGTCCGGGATATCTTCTGTATAGTGTCGGGTCAGTCTAGCTCTGAGGTCTTCCGCTAGATCAACTTCGGGTCTGCTAGTTGACGTGTACAGCTGTCCATAAAAACCCTCTATCTCACTCAGCAGCTCAGATCTGGATGTGACGATTCTACCATCCTCAGTCTTTAATTTGGCGAGCTGGCTTTGCCCAACAGACAGATCCCTTGCAAAAACTTTAGAGCCCTTGTTCCGCTCGATGGCTTCTTCTATACACTTGGTACGGAATTGGCGCATATCGCGTTTGAGGGACTTAGAGATCTGTCTGTTGAGCTGCCGGTATAAAGTCGCATCAACTGAGGATTGTAGAACCAGTTCACTTCTTTTTTCCATTAGCTTCTGAGTGGAGTCTGAGAGCTTTCTGGTCTTATTTGTCCGCTGGGTCTTAAAAAACTTAGACCCAGCGCTATGGACAGCTTCCACAAACCCGTCGTTGAATACGTCCACATCATCGCCTAGGCAATCGAAACGGTTTTGGAGTTCCAACTGAAAGCTCTCGGGGTTTTGGAGATGGAGTGCAGGACGGAGCGTAGACTTCATCAGTCGCGAGCGTTCTAGCTTAGGACATATATTCAACGTGCCTCTTACCAGGCGGTGATCGCTACCGGTTTTAACCGTACTGATCACAGAAACATCGTTGAATATATGTCTCTTCGTCGACATGATGAAGTCGATCTCGTTTTTAGTTGCACCGTCGGGACTCATCCAAGTCCATTTTCTGTGCTCGCGTTTCTTAAAGAAGGAGTTCATCATGTAGAGTCCCTCCTTCTCCAAGAAACCAGCCAGCAGATGGCCCCGGTGGTTCCGACGTCCAACCCCAAATTGCCCCACCCTCAGTTCGTCACCATCTCTCTTGCCCAGTTTCGCGTTGAAGTCCCCCATAACAACGGTGAAGTAGGTTCTGGAGCTATGCATGGCTTTTGAGATATCATCATACATAGCCTCCACCTCGTCGTCGGAGTGTGTCGAAGTCGGCGCGTACACCTGTATGACCTTCAGCGAGTATCTCTCAGATACTCTGAGTATAAGGTACGCCACCCTAGCCGACACACTCTCGATCTTCACCACGTTGTTTACGAGGGACTTGTGGACGATGAACCCGACACCTCCCTGGGACTGTTGGTCGCCCTCCCGGAAATAGAGCAAGTTGCCGGACTTTAGGATTATCGTGTCCTCGCCCTCTCTTCGGACTTCTGACAATCCCACAATGTCCCAACGCAACTTGCTCAATCCTTCCTCCAGTTCCACTAACTTTTCGTCGGTCCGCAGTGTACGTGTGTTATAAGTTGCCAGGGCCAGAGGTCGTCGGTGGTGGTAGCCGGATCTTTGCCGGAGATTCTTAGCACCCCTGACCCCGCTAGCACCCTGGCCGCTACCATAACCAGGGCACCGGGGGTCGCCGGAACCTCGGGGCCGCGGCCTTTTTTGTGCTATCATTTTATTTTGGGGGGTATTTGCCATAATCGCCACGCTTGGCATGCGGGTTGGCGATCGCAGTGTCTCCACCGCACTTTAGGGATGCTGCTGCCCATCCCCCGGTGGTCTTGGTCGTAGTTTTCAGACATACCCGGGTCAAGTGTATGATCAGTAACACTTTAGTCCCTTAGTCGACTCCTACGACACCCACGGGAAGAGTTGGGGTGGTGACAAATGTATTCTTACTGCCGTCACCACACGGCGTTCTATTCTTTTATGTTCATGTATTTATGTATGTGAGGATTGCGACGTCACAAACATAGAACTCCTCCCTCCCCCCTGTCACGATATGTCACATTTTGTGGACCCCCTCCCTCCCCCTTGAGGTGTGACGTAATTAATGGATGATCCCTAAACTGTGATCAGCCACTGTCCAAGTACCTAGCTCATACATAATATATATTATATGTGACAGTAGTTCTGAATCTTCAGTAGAAATAAGTTGGAATAAAATAATATCTGAATACATTACAGTCGTATCTGGGAGTTAAATCTAGAAATAGGTACAATCTGTGCCTTCAGTACCGGGGAACATAACCCGTAGGTATTATTAGTTCTTCTTTATTGTAAAGTCTTACAATTACTACCTGTGTCACATCACATAAGCATGAACTACTTGAACAGTTGCTTATTAAACTTTACTATTACCATTACCGTGTGATGACGGTAGTAAGAATACATTTGTCACCACCCCAACTATTCCGTAATAAGTGTTGGCTAAGAGTTTAAAGTGTCACTGACCATTTATTTATCGAAGATTGATGATGGGCAGAAGTATCATGATAGTGGACACAGTACTGCGATAACCAACCCATTTGCCCAGCGTGGCGATTATGGGCATTTGCCTCCTAAAGCGTTCATATGCATAGGCTAGGGAAAGGCCGTTGTTCAGCAGTGGAATGATATAGGCTGATGATGACACTTAACTACGAAAGTGTTCCCCTGCTAGAAGTAATAGCTTAATACGTTTAAATTACTATTGAGACAGCGCAGCACTGAAACAATAAGTTTAAAATTGTTGCAAACATGTTATATAGTTTTGAAACAAACAGTGTTTCCATACTTATTATAAGTTGTCTAGTTCTTTGTTATGACTAAATATTTAGAGAAAACATACTACAACTCTAATCCGGCTTTCATTCGCCATATTTCCTACGTTTTTATAAATGTTTTAAATGTGTTTTGAGCAAAATAAGCGGAAAAGTCGCTATTTGTACCATTTTGACTTAATTTACGCCCCAAATTTTGTAAGAAAATTATCTAAGACCGTCACTTACGACCCTATTAACTCTGATTGCTCAAAAAAATTGTGGGTGTAAAGAACATACATAGCATTTTGACGTGTCCTTTACAACATCTAACTTCTAAGCCGATTAGCTTATCACTACGATTGCTACACCAGGTCAAAGATACCAACAATCTACATTGTTTTCATGTACACGTCACAAATATAGGTCAAAAAACAAAAAAATATTGACAGTATTCTAAAAAAATTTAGTTTTTTGCTTCTCCTGAAAACCTGCATTTTGTCCTTTACGACAATTGAACCCAAAGGTATGGATATTAAAGTTATTTTTTTAGAAAGACAGCATTTTACATGGAATTGACCAACAGTGAATGAATTCTCTTGAATCGCTAATAATACCTATGTTGAGATGGTTATATGACGATAAGATAATACATTTCAGTAGTAGTAAAGGAAGCTCACCGGGATCCAACGTGAAGCACTCGGGCTCCGCCTTCACGCGCGCCCCCGGCGCCGGCGGCGACCTGCCGCGGTCGAGACTTTCCATACTCAGCAGTATGGCAATTCAATCACTGAGTTCTACACTCAATTGTTTCCTAAAACAATGCGAACGATCAATACTAAAATTAACCGTTACAACAATAACAAAATAGACGCTAACATTCTCGTAACGAAGTACGTGTACGTGACGTTGACGTGACAAGACTGACGAGTGACGACTGACGACAGCTGACAGTAATGTCGTGTCTTGACCACAGATAAAATATAGGGAAGATTCCGTGTATTAAGACATACATGAACAAACTATTGTCATCCTTCATCAAACCCTTAAAACACTTTCTCCATAATTACCCGCCCGGAGAACTTTACCGAGAATGTTACCCGATAGTTCTCTTTGTTCTCGTAATTTACGGTAACGGCACATCACTAGGTATGGCGCCTCATGTTGTAGTTGATCGGTGCAAAGGGAATAATAATTATAATCATTACATTTTAAGAGTTGGGACTCCCTCCTATACAAAAAATACTATGAAATGGTTATGAAGCGCCAGTACCAACTTTCAAACTTTTGACACTTTGCTTTCGTCATTGCTGCCAACACAACCATATAATAAAATATTTTAAAAATAAAAATAAAACCGCCTTCAAAAATACGCTGGAACTAAAAAGTGCAATAGTTATTTGTTGTACAAGGGTGCAAAGTTGTATTTTACCCGCGAGTATGAAATCGAAACACGAGCAAGCGAAAGGATTCTATAGTTGAACCACGAGCGAAGCGAGTGGTTCTAAAATAGAATCCTGAGCGCAGCGAGTGTTTTAACATACGAGAAGTAAAATACATTTGCACCCGTGTGTAACACAAAACTTTTCCCCTCACTATAGCGAGGAAACTCAAAAAAGGTAATTATTTGTTCACATTACAATCATCATCGGGTTAGTGATAATAATTTTCCAAATGCATCATGTATTTAATGCAAGATTTTGTCGCAGTAAACTTAGCACGAAAAAGTAAACGCAGCACGATTTTAACACATTCCTGTAGTTGCACCCCAACGCCAATGCATTATTAAATCATTCTCATTCATTATTTTTACAAAATTATAACAGAACACTCTGAAAGTTGTTTAGTTTACTATTTTTATGCGAGTTCGATTCGGTAAATAAAGATTATAACCTATAATATTCATTGACAATGTTGACGTTGACATTTTCTGCGTTTTGAGATTGCATCTAGTCATCTTATCATCATTCACTAAAACAATTGTTACTTATGGAATTTTAGGATTTATGTGTTTAAATCATCATATTATTATAAAGGTTTGTATTTTACACTAAATTCTCAAACAAATTATTTAATTATCATTAATATGGAACGATTTCCATGAGCATTTTACGTTTTGTTATCTGTTAAACGAATGCTACTTCGCGCTACCACAGATCAGAGGCGCTACGCTCCAAGGCCACACAAGTGCTACTTTGCCACACAAGTGAATAATATGCGTTTTTACACGTTCGTATTAAAGGATAAACGAGCGCTTTACGAGCTAGTGAGGGGAAAAGTAATATAAAATACGATGCAGACAAAATATTCATATGCAAATTGCATAGAAAAAAAAAATACTATGGGAGAAAGTTATCGTAATTCTCGGTAATTTACGGTAACGTTCTCCAATGAGAATTACGGAAAATGTGAAATTACCCGACGGCACATCACTAGCCATACCTACCCGTTGAAAACTTTTTTTAAATTTATTTTGTTCTATGTATTCGAATACTTGCTGCATGTTAGAATATTGATGTCGATGCCGCCGCCTACTGGGAATTATAATAATATACCACGCCGTGAAGAGGCGTATTAATTCCGCTATGAGACTTTAAGTGACTATCACCGATTAGCCAAGCTTTTTCCTGTTTTATACAGGGTGCTTGGTTAGCGGTGTCGGAGCTTTTAAGGGCTTAAACTACAATCAATTTTATCGTTAAATTACCATACAATTTTTTTTGTGCCAACAATAATTAAATGGCGGCCATTTTAAAATTTCAAACAGACCAATACGGG
>JALPQI010030581.1:0-13116 GCA_025490895.1 Thaumatotibia leucotreta | reverse complement strand
CTATCCCCGCGGCGGCGGCGGCGGTGGGAAACGGGATCGCGCCTGCATCATGTCACGATACCGCAGCAGCGACGACGGCGGCGACGGCGGCTGTGGCGGCGGCGGCGGGCTACGGGATCGCGCCTGCACCATGTATTATCAAACCGAGATTAGAATAGGATTCGTAAGTACTGTTGACACATCAGTCTGGTATATATTCATAGTTATATTCATATATTGCTAGTTTAAGTGACGAGACTTACGGACAATAGATTAATTAATCACTCACTACATCTATTAACACTTTTTTCTAGGTAAATTAAGTGTCATTTGTTGTGTCAACAGTACTTTCCAGTCCCCTTTCTGATTCCGGTTTGATAATACGTGGTGCGAGGTGCACGAGAATGTTTTTGGCTTTCAAGTATTACTTGTCACGGTAAATAAAAAATAATGCTTTAGCAACAGTCAAAAAATCGATTCGTCTTCCATCTACGAAGTTACAACACTTACTCGTAAATTACGTCAAACGACACAACGTTTGTGCCTGTGCCATTTCCACTGGCACGCGGCGGTAGCTCATGGATATTAGCATATTGTATATTATGTGTTGGACATTTAATTCTTCCAGAGGAGCCGCTCCATGTGAATGCAACGGTGGAACTCTTAAATAGTCAATGTTAGTAAGAAACATGATATCTCAAACCACAGAATTAGATTTGGATAGAAGAAACAAGTTCATTCATTTGTATGGCGGCCGAGCGTGTCAGATTTTGTACTGAAGTTGTTACTTGCCTACGATTTTAAATAATTATGTCTCAGGCCCCTTGAGTATTCATATTTTTTTGTGTTGTTGCAATTAATATTACTTAAGGAGGCATTATCAATGGTTTTCACATAACTTTTTAACTCCTAATATCGGAAGTCCAAAATGAGTCACGTACAATTTTATATCATAATAATCACTCTTCATAATTTTTATTATAATAAAATATTGAAACTCCTAATCATTCGACTTTATAATGTTAATGTTCATACAATTGTTTATACTAATTTTTGGTTTTCATATATTTCTTGATCATAAGTGTTATATATCCTATACATTGAAGTTCATACTGTCAAAAGTCATACATCTCTTTTATAATATTTTTTTTTCTTACACTTTAACCATCACACGATTCATACAACTACTCATAAAACTAAAATGCTCCCAGATGGTGGGTTAGGTTAGGTTAGAACTGCGACCCTCACAGAACTGAAATGCTGCCAGGAAGGTGGGTTAGGTTAGGTTAGAACTGCAACCTTCACAGAACCAAAATGCTGCCAGAAAGGTGGGTTAGGTTAGGTTAGAACTGCGACCCTCGCAGAACCAAAATGCTGCCAGAAAGGTGGGTTAGGTTAGATTAGAACTGCGACCTTCACAGAACTAAAATGCTGCCAGAAAGGTGGGTTAGGTTAGGTTAGAACTGCGACCCTCACAGAACCAAAATGCTGCCAGAAAGTTTAGGTTTAGTTAGAAATGTAATTCTTACATAAGTTAATTAAGTCCTTAGTTATAAATAAATAAACCTTTATAGGTACCTTCTTAATTGAATAAATAATAAACCCCAACGCTAAAAAAGCAAACATATCAAAAGTCACTCATATTTTAAAGACAAAGGGGTCTTAATCGCGTAAACTTACGTTTAATTATATCCTGACGTTTCGGGCATGACGTTACACACCCGTGGTCGCAGGCAGACTCCACGTCACGTCACGTCACGGCACGTCAGGATATAATTAAACGTAAGTTTACGCGATTAAGACCCGTTTGTCTTTAAAATATATCAAAAGTCGAAAATAAAATCTATCGTTGAACCATCAAAGATCGAGTAACTCCTAGATATATGTATAAAATAGTTTCTTATGAAGAAAAGTATTCTGAATAAATAAAAAAATGACTCAAACACTTTCTTCTTTGAAACATTAGGAAATAAAAAATTATGACGACAGTGTGTTATGAGCTCCGATCACAGGAATTAAAAAATTAAGACGACAGTGTGTTATGAGCTCCGATCATAGGAATTAAAAAATATGACGACTGTGTGTTATGAGTTCCGATCATAGGAATTAAAACGTATGAAGAAAAACATAATGAAGAGTGATTATAATGAACTCCAATCCGTAGTACAATCGTAAATAGGAATACAAATTTTATGAGAGCCAATATGGACCCCATTTTGTTCACTTCACCTTACAAAATTTGGCGCTCGAAAGCTGCATGCTAAGATTAAAGACGGACAACTCAGTGGATTTCACTGAGTTAATTTGACACGCTAAATAGATACGTTTGCTTGATCTATGGTATATACCTATGACATCTGTGTCTAAAAGTAATAAAATTCATTGCAGGGATCGGAACCGGTTTTTTAGAAATACCTCGAAATAGCTAAATATTTCTATATTTTTTATACTTTTTATGCATTTTTCAAATTTTTTTGTAATTATTAACATCGTATTTTTGAATCACTTCATTAATAAAAAAATATATACCAAAGAACGAAAAAGAACGGAATTCGAACCGTTCTTTTGTATGGAGAAAAAACCGTTATTCGATCCCTGATTCATTGTATTTAATCAAATAAGTTTTTCAATACCTACTTCAGTGCCGCCGCCGGCCCTTTGACTTTGTAAGGGGAAGTTAGAAACTATTAAAGATATCGATTTCTGTTCTTAATAACCGTGGCTTTAATTTTAGATTAAATAATAATGGCATTATTTTTCCTCATGTCTCTCATGGTTTGTACTGTCGCCCGTCCTTTTAATTTGTGTGGGGAACCACACAAATTAAAAGAACGGGCGACAGTACTGAAGTATTAAAAAATAAATGATAAATAAATTTACGAATAAGACATAGAAATAACATTC
Source organism: Thaumatotibia leucotreta (assembly GCA_025490895.1). NCBI lineage: Eukaryota > Metazoa > Arthropoda > Insecta > Lepidoptera > Tortricidae > Thaumatotibia > Thaumatotibia leucotreta. The sequence goes on along the minus strand of JALPQI010030581.1, from coordinate 10,233 downwards.
AAAATTATACGTGCCGTTACCACAAAACGTAACGAAAGTAACGAAAAAGTAGTTCGGTATTAAACTAGCAGCGTATGATATGGTATATTTTTAAACTGACCGGTCCTGTTTATTTTAAACAAGCTTATATTTTTATGAAATCCTTATAAACGAAGTTTTAAAAACAAAAATACATTCATATTCAATCAAATAGTCATGTGGAAGATTTAGCGTTACTTGGTCCAATGTACAGTCAGCTTCAGAGATATGTGACCCCCCCTAACTTGAAAAGTTTAACTCGCCGCTCGGCTAGCCGAGACTCAGTATTCCGATAGAATCTTACAAAAATTGTGTTACTTTGAAACATTCCACTGTGCCGCTAGCGGGGATCGATCCATAGGACCTTAGTGATATGCCCGGTCTTACTCCGCCATACATTAGACCGGCTGTCATGCCACTGGGCTACGGATGCAGTTGCATATGGATGCAAAAATTCGAACCAGTTGCAGGTGTCGCAAAGTGCAAATGGCTCCAACTAACTATCATATATATGCGTCCCTGTTTGGCAAGCTTGTGTTACGTTATAGTATTGTCTTTGTTTATCAATATTTCCCTGCCCTCATATCATTTTCGAAGACGCTTAACAACGACTTTAAGTAATCACATTAAAGGTTAAAAATCAAGAGCAGGTAATTCAGTTTTGGGATTTCATGTAGAAAAACGCCATTTGAGGGCAAGTTATAATTTGTAGTCCAAGTCATACCTGTCTCTGTTGTGTCGAAGCAATTACATTTTGTGAACTTTCTTTGCATTTTCAAGAAATTTATTTTAACAACTCACGTTTTTTTTTCGATTTTTGATCAACAATATGGTGCGACTAACAGTTTTTATGAAAGCCAAAATCGTAAATCTCTGGGAAGAAAACAAAAGTATTAAGGAAATAGCACGAACGTTAAATATTACGGTAAGTAACTATTGTAACTAATGAGATTTTTTAATCACTTTACTGAATAAATGTAAATGTAAAATTGGATTAGCCAATAAGATAAGCTAACAGATGTATTGTGTGTAGATATATAATAGTTATTAATTATTATAGATAATATACCTATTTGATATATTTTTTAACAGGGTCTGTTTAGAAAAATCCCTAACAAACAAAACACATCGTGTATTTTTTAGTTAGGTAACTTAAGATTGTTTCTCCATAATGGGTGTGTTTTTAAATGTTTTTATACAAGATCGAGGCTTACCAATGTATTTCCACTTCTTCAAGAATTGTCCTATAGGTATATGTTAGTATTTTTTTTCTGTTACTTTATTTAGAGTTTAAGTAAGGTTTTAAAATAAAATCAGTATATAACTTTTTTTCCCGAGTCTGCTGAAAACGTAGTAGGTATGCCTAATACGCATTATGCCAACCGAGAAATAGTCGCACAAAGACTTAAGGCTATTTTGTGTTCAGTTATTTTACAGATTTGTAAAATTAAAAATATAATGATTTTATTATATTTACATATTGTTTTACGCGTATTTTCATTTGCAGAGAATCACAGTTCGTAGGTGGTTAAGACGTTTCCAAAAACAGGGAGACGTGGAATGTGAGAAACCAGGTCCCCGTCCTACAGCTTACACTGATGAGTCTGAGCGTCATCGTAATATAGTGAAAATACATACTGATGCTCCATTTACCAGTACTCGCACTACTGCGGAAACTTTTGAAGTGTCACTTAGCACGGTTAGAAGACACCTTCATGCTGCTGACATACACAACTATAAACCAGCCAAAAAAATAAGTTTAACTGAAGCACATCGAAACGCACGTATAACGTTCGCAAAAAAATACGAAAATTTCGATTGGGAGAACGAAATCGTCATTTTCACAGACGAAAAATGTTTTAAATCCGACAAAGATGGCCGAAAAATATTGTGGCGGAGAAGTGGAGAGAGGTTCAACCCCAAAAATGTGCTAGACCTTAGAACAAGCGGAAGGATAACGTTAGGTAAAATATATATATTTTTTTATGTTATGGCTTGGTATGAGAGTGTAAACGATATTTATCAGAGTAACTTTTTTTCAGCGTATTATGGGTGGATGTCGTCCATGGGCCCTGGTGAGCTTGTAGAAGTTGGAGGCCGAATGAATGGTAAACGATACCTTGAGGTATTGCGTGACGTAATGCTGCCATCAGTTCGCGTCGCCTACCCTGAGGGCCAAATTTATTTAGTGCAAGACAATAGTGCCGTGCATCGGTCCCATGTAGTGCAAAACTGGTTGTCTTCTCAGACAGATATTACAGTGTTCGATTGGCCTTCGAAAAGTCCTGACCTAAACCCAATCGAGAACTTGTGGGGTCAAATGGTGCTTAACTGGGACCCTACCCAAGTTAGATCAAAAAAAAATCTAGATGAAGAAGTTCACCGGACCTGGGAATTGTTGAGGAACACGGATACCTGTTCTAACATGGTGACGAGTATGAAAAGCCGATTAAAGCAAGTTGTAGAAAGTGACGGATATCCTCTTCGCTATTAATTACCTACTCACACGCATCTGGTAACTGTAGTTATCAGCCATCACCCTTATTACCTAGGAGATAGAGGTCAATAAATATTCTCAAGCGGGTGATTAATATACCTAACTCTTGTGCTTCCATTTGTGTTATAGGTATTTCTCCACTATTGGCGAAATAATTATCATAGGCAAGTTAAAACAAATGAATAAATCTTCCGTGTCAGACATGTTATTCATGTCATTAAGGTCGATAATAACTCGACAGGTTTAGAATCTGTTATACCTATTAGAAATAGAATGATGGGAGTAACCTTGCAATTTAAAAATATTCACACAAATTAATTAACTAAACTTATTAGAAAGACACATTAGCATTCAATTACATACCTATTCAAATAAAATAGTTAACATTATGAACGAGTGAGATTGTTCAAAATATTAACTTATTGTTTTTCCCTAATAGTTAGGCCCCGAAAATAGTCTTTGCAATAAAAAAAGATTTGACGCACGGTTTCAAAAACAGTTCCCTGTAGGTATTTTAAAGATATGTAATTTAAAGCACAATTGTATCATCAGCATCACATTTTATACGACATTATTGTCTCTAAATGTGGTCAGGAATACACTGTTAAAATCCGTCGGCCTATGCAGGCCCACGGTGTATATAAAACGCGTCATCATTATCTTCATTGCGTTATTCCCGGCTTATGCCATGGCTCAGTTAGCCTGGGGTCCGCTTTGACAGCTAATCCCAAGATTTGGAGAACGGTGCATATAAAACGCATATTTTTTTTAATTGGAAATTTATATATTGATGAACTACAGTTCCCTGTATCGAATATGGCCCATTAGTGGAGAAAGCCCGTGTTTAAATTTTTTTTACAGTGCTGACGCTGCAGGAGATGAATATTGTTATCTTTGATAACATGTGGTTTCTCGCTGTAACGTCAAAGTTTTCGTTGAGGTTATTTCAATCAGAAAGAAAAGTAACGTTGTGGTTTTGGCATGTCACATGGTCGAATCTAAAATTTATTGTAATTTACCTATGCAAGTTATTCTTTTGTGCAATTAATTAATGCATGTTTTTGTGCAAGACTCACTTAATAGGAAAAGTTGGAAAACATTTTTATTTGACGCGGATTAAATAATTATACGTAGCTGATCGTATTAATAAGCTAAACCCGTTTAAAAAAAATGTCTTCAACATATTATTTATACTTTATTTTCTAATAAGATCACGAAAATGATAAACCCTATACATGGATAAGATGATTTTTGTAACCATCTGTAGGTATAACGCATATGTTTTTGTAAGACATTATTTTTGAATAGCATGAAAATAGTTATACCTATTGAAGCCTTGTTATCTCGGGGGTATTGTAACTAGTTAACTACTACATACTTTTATTCACGGCTGCTTAAAAAAACTGTGATTGTACGGAATTGAAATGTATGAAAGTAAATAACCGCGTGGGGTTTGTAACACATAACGTCTTTAAAACATATTTCCAGTCCAGTCTGCGATAAAAACTGTGTCGGATACGGCACGTCACTGCAAATCTGCAGCATCGCCTTTGTAGGTGTGACCGCACTTCAAAAAGCCTGGGGTCCGCTTTAAATATATTATGCCATTAATCCAATATTATTTTAATAAACCACATTTACTTATTTACACAACGGAGAAATGTTAAAACATTGATACATTAGATTAAAAATTTGAAGGTAGTTACTTCTTAATTTTACATAATTCATGTTGCTAAAGCAATTCGGATATTTGCTTATCTATCTTAAAGATACATCGTATAATATAACAATAGATAGATAAATGTTTATTTCATGAAAAGCAATTACATTATAAGTTAGCAATATATATGTAAAACCTGATCAACTAGCTGGGTAGATCAAATAAATAGAATAAAACTTTCTCATAATTCCAATTCACCCGAAATATTGATATTGTAAACAGTTTTTTATAAACCAATAAAAAATAATCAACATTCGTATTTTTCTTTTATTACCCATTTCTCATAATAATATTTTCAGCATAATATATCTAAAACTAATAACACAAATAAATTGCAACGTGTTGTATAAAAAAAATACAAAAAGTTTGAATCATCATGATATTTGAACCAGGAACATCTCGTTTCATAGTCTATATTAGCAGCCGCTAAGCCAGGTCGCCGCTAGATAAGTTGACGAAATTATTGTTCTGGCTAAGACAAGCAACAAACATTGTTTTACATTTATCGTCGGCATTTTTTTTATATTGACATATTCAATTTATAAATGCCTGTAATAACTATACAAAATAATGCCTGTTGCAGATATACTAAAAAAAAATACAAAAAGTTAGGTGTGTCACGAGATTTGAACCAGGAATCTTTTTCTCGGGGGGGTCACATAATTGTGAAGCTTACTGTACACGGTTTGAACACGGTGTTCTGGCAGTACTTACCTGATTTTTACCTTTAGCAATACATTTTTCTGAATGTTTAAGGAGTCATTTTATGCAGATGACCCTTCAAAGATTCCTCTTTACAAGAAATGAACCACTTCTCGCACTAATGCCTAAAAAAAGCACCAACTGTACTGAAATAGTACATTGCATTTATAACAGATGTGCGAAAAACATGAAATTCGAAACGAGTGGCGATCAGTGCCGGATTTACCAGTAGGCCAAGTAGGCCATGGCCTAGAGCGGCAGATTTTAGGGGCGGCAGATTTGGCGGCAAAAAAAAAAATTTTTATGAGTCAAAATTGATTTGGCAGATTTTGTAAACGGCAGATCAGAAGCGAACTATCTTAAACTTCTGCCGTTGCGGCAAAATTATACAGGGAAGAAGGGAACGACCGAGTCTACCAACCATTACTATGAACTGCCAGTAACATAGTACCAACATCGAAATATCTATAAAAAAATAATTATATCCCCTCATACAAAGTGAGTGATTAGTAGAGTTCAATAGCATGGAAAAGTCAATTTTAACTAACATACTCGTACTTTGACTGATACAGTGGTAGATTAGAGTTTATACGAAGAGACTGGCGTTGTGCTTTGTGTGAAAATTAATAACAATATGCGACTCTAAGCCACACAAACTTTAGAAAGCGGTCCTTAAATTTGAACAATGAAGAAGTTCTAACAAAAATTAAAAATCAGTGTGTGCATAATTAAAGCATTTAATAAATTTCAACTGGGTTTTTATAGTTAATTAAAATTAAATTTTACTGCGCTCACTCGAAAACAACAAATCAAGCAATATATTGATTTAAACTTTCACCTGAAAAACCTGCGCCGCTCGAAGGTGTTGATACATTTTCTCGCCAGTCTGCCTGCGACCACGGGTGTAACGTCATGCCCGAAACGTCAGGATAAAAATAAACGTAACTTTACGCGATTAAGACCCGAATCAATATTACAATAACACCACAAGTCTATATCATTTGGCTTTAAAGTTATCTCATAATTAACAATTATAGAAAACAAGCTTTAGTTCCATATTGTAGTCATGTTTGGTAGCTCATGGCTGGCTTCCAAATGAGAAAAATATTCCTGATTCGAAGCTGACTACAAAATAGTAATTATTTAGCCCCGTCTTGTAGCAGTTGCAGCCCGGTTTGGTAGCTGGCTTTTAAATGAGAAAAATATTCCTGATTCGAAGCTGGCAATGAAACGGGAATTCTGAAGTCGTAGGAAGAAGCTGGCGTTTAATCTTTGTTCGAATCAGGAATATTCTTCTCATTGAAAGCCAGCTACCAAACCAGGCTACAAGATGGGACTACAGAATTGTCATTTTGTAGTCTACTTCGAATCAGGAATATTTTTCTCATATGGATGCCAGCTATGAGCTACCAAACCTGGCAACAAGATGGGACTAATAGTTGTTTTCTATAATTGTTAATTATCAGATAACTCTAAAGCCAAATAATAATGTTTTCTGGTTTTATTGTAACATTGTTTGATTTGTTGTTTGCGAGTGAGCGTAGTAAGAATAATTTTAACTAACTGTAAAAACCGAGTTGAAATTTATTAAATGGTTTAATAATGCTCAGACAGATTTTTAATTTTTGAACTTCTTTATTTTCCCAATTTAAGGACCGCTATCTAGAGTTTGTGTGGTACCTAAGGGTAGAGTCGTATATTATCATTAATTTCCATACAAAGTACAACCCCAGTCTCATCGCATAAATTCTAATCTACCACTATCGGTCACTGTATGTTGGCTAGGAGTCCATCCCTCCACTGTCATACCAGCTAAAAGTTCGCGTACTGTACAAAGTAAGAGAAGGCCTGCTACCACGAACACCGAAGTTCGTAAATTTCGGGAATTTGTCTCCGTCACTCTAATGACGCCTTCATTGCCCGAAATTTGCGGATTTCGTAGTTCGCGGTATTAGGGATACTGGATTTCCTTTCCTGCCACGAACGCTCCGGTACGGATACACGCTGTGAAATGAAACACCAAGTGTTCCTAAACGACTAATGTACGAAGCTTTTTTACGTTTCGACCTTTTTCGTAATTTTCTTAACAAACTATTATAATTGGCACAGTGGATAGGGGCGGCAAAATATAAATGGCCTATAGGCGGCAATTTTCTAAATCCGGCACTGGTGGCGATGTTTTAAATCGACACGAGTTACGAATTTTCTTTGTGCACGTGCCTCGTACGACGTTCTTCTATTCAAATGGCACTCCGAAATTGTGGACCTGACGTAAAATGAGCCACTACTCGCACTAGCGCCTAAAGAACGCACAATATGTACTAAATGTAGTAAATTTCGATGTAAGTTGTAATGGCAACCTAATTACATCAACTAAATACATACGTTTCATACGTTCGTAGTTAAATAAAGATGTACTTAATCTTATTTTACAAAAAATTAACTGAAGTGTTAAGAGTCAATATATTTCCGCTAATGGTAAGCAATAAATATTAAGAACAGACTTTTAAAATTAGAGATAACGAAAGTGCACAAATAATAAATAACCAAAAAACAACACTCTTCAAGAGTGTTGTTTAGACATATTTATGGCCAATATTTATTACTAAGTGTGTGAAAATACAGACAAAGACATTTCGAGGAATGCACTAAGTGAAAGAACTACACTATACTCCAATAATTATCAAACAACTTTGGCATAAGGTCTATTATGCAATGTAGATCCTACTCTGTTGTTTTTACTTTTGCAGCCACGCAAAACATCTGTAAGCAACTCTGGAGTTTGAGGGCGGCGCCAAGTGACGAGAGAGATGACGATAACTTGCGATCTAAGTGAGAGCGAGACAAAACACTCTGCCGTTTGGTGATAGAAAAATCCTAGAGGAGTGACAAGTGAAGATAATCCTTGTGTTGTTGTGTTAGAGTATAAGATTATATTTTTGTAATTAGTGCCATAGTAATTAAGTTTACCTAAGTTTGTTAAAATTGAGAGAGCGGCACTGATCGAGGAGTCGCAGGGAGAGAACGGAGATCTTGTGTATTTTGTAATTAATCATTGGGCATTTGTGAACTATTTTGCCAACATTACTTTGAGTATCTATAGTAAAATCAGTGACGCAGAGCTGTTCAGCGGTTGACCTAAAGCTAAGTACCGAACTGTTGAATTTATGACGTGATTAATCGGATGAATCTAAAATTTTACTGTTATCTTGTTATTGATTTCAAGGAAGGATTCTGGTTAATACTTTTATTACAATTGTTTGACTGATATAAATGTAGGTTCATAGTTCATCTGATTAAAAATTGTCATAAATATTATTTGTCTTTATCTGCCATAAATAAAGTGAGTTCGATTCTCATTTATAATTAATCAAGAGAAGATTAATCATTTATATTTTAGTTGAGCAGGATCTTTTCAGTTTAAGCTCAACAAATTGTGTTTAAAGAATTTATGTTTTCTTATTGTTTGGTTTTGTGTACCTACTTATATTTTCTTTTGTGTGTTGTGTATTTCTCACGTGTTGATAATTTACACTCAATCAACTATTAAAATAGCTGACTTAATTAGGTATTAACTAATTCGGATTTTAAGGTAGTAAAGTTTATATTAAATAGAAAATTTAGTTATATTTGTTAATTTGGTCGATAAAGGTTTTTCTATTACTGATGTTAACCCAAGTATGAAATCAAAGCTTAAAATAATTACATGCATTAATTTTGTTAAAATATTCAAATAGTAATTTTAATTAATACATAAGCATAATTAATTAAATCATAACATTGTAATACTTACATAAATAATGAAAGTTGTTTAAAAGAGACCAAAAGATTAATCTGGCAAGTTTCTTGACGGTTCTTCTTCGTCAGTGGTCCAAACCTTCCGAACCGTTGGTAGATTCATTAGATTAAATTTTGAAGTACCACTGTGGTACAATATACATATATTTTTACATCCTGATTTTAATTTAAACAACAACCAAATCCCTAACCTAAACTTGTGTCATAAAATATTCTTTACAGTTTGAACAGACAAAAGGTATTCATTTTAAAGTTATTATCATTTCAAGGTACCTATAAACCTGACTTAATAGATGACTAGGATTAATCACAGGAAGGAAAGCTCCTTAATGTACTGATAGTTTTGACGCGACTAGAGGCAAGATACGACGACGCTAATAAGCCTGACTGTGGAAGGCCTCTAGATCGCCGTTTGGGGTTGTATCTTAAAACATAATAATTTTCCTTAATTCTTTATTCTATTTATTGTTGGGTACTAAAATTACATAAGGGAACGTGAATAACACGACATGCTATAGGGCTTGATTAATTATCAGTACAATTCGGATGTTATACGACTTGCATCAGACTAATTGTATCCACTCACTAGAAGAGCCGAGAGTCTATAAAAGGGTGGCCACCCCAATTAACGGCTATTGAGCCGCATGTGTCATTATTAGAAAATAAAAGATATCCTATAAGTTCAAGTGCAAACATTAAAATTGACAACAAAAGAATATCACGCATTTACTCTCAGAGTGCATTTATTTGCACTCACTTGCTCTCTATTTGTTTAATTGAAATTTAACTTTACACATTTTTCTTAATATTGGACGCAAATCTGATGTGGGTAGCAAACGTTTTTGATCCTAGAAGTTTTGGCATCCCAGAGAACTAGACTTGTCTAGTTCAACACTTACACTTAGGAAAGACTGACCTACGCCTCCTCCTGGGCTGGACGCGGCTCAGGTAGAGAATTAATTTCTTTGTCTTCGACGAACATAAATTATAGTAGTTTAGGTCTTGTCTGTGAGGAAGTGACTCTGGCGTATGTGGTTGAGGTTCTTGTCTGTCCAAGCTGTTCAAAATAACATCTCGAATACCATTACAAAGTGCAAAAAATGTTTTTTTCGACTAGGGTGAAAGTTGGACGAGTGGGAACGAGTTAAAAAGAAGTTTTTACACGTACATCAAACGACTTATTTCGTAACAAGAGCCTCAAAAAGAGAAATTTACTTTTCCGCACTAGTTAGGAAAATATATTTTAGTACAGATTTACGCGCAAGTGCGAGAAGTGGCTCATTTTACGTCAGGTCCAAAACTTCCGAGGGCCATCTGTTCTGTACTAAAAAACGTCGTACGAGACACGTGCAAAAAGGGAATTCGTAACTAGTGTTGATTTAAGACATCGCCACTCGTTTCGAATTTCGTGTTTATCGCACTTGTATTGTAATTGTCGTAATGTACTATATCATTACAGATGGTGCTTTGTTTTAGGCATTAGTGCGAGAAGTGGTTC
>JALPQI010030580.1:0-38120 GCA_025490895.1 Thaumatotibia leucotreta | reverse complement strand
GACAACACTTCAACGCTCATTAGCAGTGAAATTCTGACGCCGTAACTTAATCACATTGTTATCGTGTTAAATTATTATTACTATTTGTCTATTATCATGTGCTGAAAACATGTAAATCCAAGAAATTGGCAGACGCTTTTTATTATATTCAAAGTCAATTAGTTAATCAAATTAAATTTACTTTGATGCCGACCTGTGCCAAGTTATAGGCACACCTCATTTTAAAAATCAAAGTGTCCTCAATAAAGGCTGTTAGTTTTATTTTTGCCTGTTGTCAACTTTTCTAGGTAAAGGATGTCAACGAATAAGTGCCGTTGATCAAGATTGTCAACAATAATGAGACATTTTTCTATCATGTTTTACGTACAATTTTGAGATGCTATGTGATATGTAGCACTCCAAACGAGGCTTTGAAAAACAAAAAATATCACCCAACTTTAGGTACTTTAACTGAAATGGTATTTTTTTATATTTTTGAAATTCAAAAATCGCTTTCATGATTTATTAAAGTTGTTTTTTTTTGCAGTTAAGCTATTGATACCGCCCTTCTAAAGAAGTTAAATCACTATATTATATTGTAATCAGTAAATCTTGTAATTTTTGACCATAACTTAATGACAAAAGTGTTTTACGACTACCACTCACAACTGCTAAAGTTTCGAACTGATACGAGTGACATGTGACAACAGATTTCAGCGTTTGTAATTTTTATAGGTAGGTACCCGGTGCATAAATTTTTTATTTTGCTTAATTTTTTGGACATTTAGTCTTAAATACTTCTTCAGAAGACTTTAAATTTAGACTACTTTCTTGTCATGTTTTAGGGCAGTGTTAAAGGGTTCTCTTTTTTTTATTAAGCCAAAAGATATTTAATTGGTATTGGCTTGTGTTTTTTTTAGTATCTTTTTTTTGTTTTAATTAGTTCAGTCTTTCCGGATCATTTATCAATTTGGCCACTAATCCATGCCATTTATCAATTTGGTAACTATTCAAAAGCAAAGGGCACCTATTGGGTCTGATATTATAATCGCACATACGCATTGCGATTTCAGCGTTTTTTTTTTATTCCTAGCTACATGGGTCTAGTAAGAGATTAGATTCAGTTGGAAATAACCAAGAGATAAGTAACCAATCAAATTGATTTAATTTCTCCGATTGAATTTATTCACATGTTTAGGTGTTTATCGATAAAGTTGCTGAAATTTTTTTATTCACGACGTTGACGATTTGTTTCTTATCTCGTTAAGTTTTTGTCAAGTGACCAACAATCAAACAAATTGTTGTTTATTTAACAATAATTACGCATCAATGTCTCAGAAAAAGTTATAGGTACCGGAAATTGGGACACAAATTCCTGCTTATGTTCTCATTATGATGTGACGCATCGTGATCGGTAAAATCGAATGATAAATCATGTACTATATGGTACGTGCAGATTGTTAATTACGGGATTATTAAGATACTTCTCAAAACTGCTTGTTCAAGAAATGACTCACCATTATTGCAATTCATAAGACTGCTTAGTCACAATTATATTCTACACCAGGCTCAAAGAGCCATGCAAAGCAGTTAAAATTATCACTTGTTTGCTGGTATTTGCGGTAGATATTGTTGCCCGTAGCTGAAGTTCCATCTTTCTTTCGTTTCTTGTATCGCATAGGACAGAAAGTAGCGTCGTGGTTGATGTAGTTGCACACGTACCAGGGAACAGTAGATTTAGGTTGGTTTGTTTTTGTTCAAACGGCCGTCATAATCTTCACCACGGTGACCAATTTCTTCGCATAATTTGCAATTCTCTCGAAACTACTGTATCAATGTACGTAGTTTTATTGATGAAACTCCTGGTATCACTCTCTTTATGTGGCTTCCACATTCCTTAGTTTAGGTGTGAAACCGCGGAGAAACTTCTCTTGATCGATTCTGGTATGTTCGGATCCGATCCGATGGAATCATCATTGACAGAGGATGGGCGAAAATACTACTCGTAGCTACAGCTTTTTACTGCGTCCAATCCAACGGAATAGGCCAACATTTAAGCGAATGTAGACTTGGTTTGATGGCGAATTTGGGTTCGGCACTTCTGATATTGGCGTCTCCTCTGTTATTATAATAAGAGTAGGGTTTAGGGTCCAATGAATGAGACAATTACCAACTTCATATTTGAGCACTGGTTTATTCTTCACCAATTCGCGATATTAAAACATCAATCTTAAAATATCAGTCAGGTTACTTATAGGACTTAGAGGGTCCGGGCGGGTGCAGGTGGCGTGATCGCCTGATCGGTCAGGTCAGGTGCAGCTGTTGTTTTTGTACATTGATTACTATTGGATATTTTTCACATTTTAGATTCTACATGATGACGCCGCCGTCATACTATTTAAGAGCCTACCTGTCCATACTATTTAAGAGCCCAACTATACTAGGTATTTAAAAGGCCACAAAAGATTGGCTGCTGGTTTGGACGCGCCGCTTTTTGTGTACGGACAGGTCAGAAAATGCTTCTCTCCGATAAATAAAAAGCAAGCTTGGCCTGCTCTGTACATAAAGCACTCACTTGAACAGACAAATAATAATGTTTTTCCTTTGTTTTCATAAGTTAGGCAACATGTGAAATGAAATTTGTGGATTGGCATTAACTATTATATTTTTTTGGTAATACACTATTATGTTTGTCTACATACCTAGTTGCTTCATGAACCTACACATCAGTAACTTGCAATGTGATACGTTCTCAGCAGTATCTAGGTATAGATTTATGCACTGGTCGGTCTTGCCTCCCATCAAAATTCATGCATGAAAACAATATCATGTTGAATACACTGCCTATAGACCCAGTCCTAAAACTAAAATTCACAATTTTAGGAGACAATGAACTCAAAATAACAGCACGAATGCCTAGGTAAGGTGATTATTATTTCAGTCGCATAAATGGTGTGTCACAGAAATGATTTTTTATTCTAGTATTATAGATAAATTACAAACAGCTTGGAATTGCATATTTAATATAGTAGTATTCATCATCATCATCATCATATCAGCCGAAAGACGTCCACTGCTGAACATAGGCCTCCCCCAAAGATTGCCACAATGACCGGTCCTGCGCCACCCGCATCCAGCGGACTCCTGCGACCTTCACCAGGTCATCGGTCCACCTTGTGGGGGGCCTACCCACGCTACGCCTTCCGGTACGTGGCCGCCACTCAAGAACCTTCCCGCCCCAACGGCCATCGGTTCTACGCGCAATGTGCCCCGCCCACTGCCACTTCAGTTTAGCGATTCGGAGAGCTATTTCGGTTACTTTGGTTCTGCTGCGGATGGTCTCATTTTTAATCCGATCACGCAGAGAGACTCCTAGCATAGCCCTCTCCATTGCCCTTTGGGTGACTTTGAGCCTTCTTATGAGACCCATTGTAAGCGGCCACGTTTCAGTACCGTATGTCATCACTGGCAACACACACTGATTAAAGACTTTCGTCTTCAAACACTGCGGAATATTGGACGAAAATATGTGTCGTAGCTTCCCGAACGCTGCCCAACCGAGTCAGATTCGACGATTGACCTCTTTCTCGAAGTTGGACCTACCTAACTGAATAGTTTGCCCTAGGTATATATATTCGTCTACATTTTCGAGTGTAAAGTCTCCGATTATTACGGGAGTTGGTGCTACATGGGAATTCGACATGATTTTCGTCTTATCCATGTTCATCCTAAGACCAACTCGCTCGGAGGCTTTACTGAGGTCAACGAGCATAGTACTTAAGTCCTCCAAGGTCTCAGCCAAGACTACTATATCGTCAGCGAATCGAAGGTGAGTGAGGCACTCGCCGTTTATGTTGATACCCAGCCTTCTCCAGTCCAGAGTCTTAAAGACATCCTCCAGTGCAGCGGTAAACAGCTTAGGGGAGATGACGTCTCCTTGCCTAACTCCCCGCTGCAGCAGAATAGGCTTCGAGCTCTGGTCTTGGAGTCGGACTGACATTGTGGCGCTCTCGTATAAACACTTCAACACCTCGATATAGCGGTAGTCGACTTGGCACCGTTGGAGAGACTGTAGTACTGCCCATGTTTCGATCGAATCGAAGGCTTTCTCGTAGTCCACAAACGCTAAACAGAGGGGCAGGTTATATTCTTCGGTCTTCTGTATAACCTGGCGAAGCGTATGGATGTGGTCTACGGTACTAAAGCCTCTTCGGAAACCGGCTTGTTCGGGAGGCTGGAAGTCATCAAGCCTGCGTGCAAGACGATTCGTAATGACTCTTGAAAACAGCTTATAGACATGGCTCAGAAGTGAGATGGGTCGGTAGTTCTTCAATAAAGCGTTGTCACCTTTTTTGAAGAACAGTACGACCACACCTCTGTTCCATGCCTTTGGCGTTCTCCCTTCCAGTAAGACGGAATTGAACAACTTCTGAAGGGCCGTAAGGATCGGTTTACCACCCGCCTTCAGAAGCTCAGCTGTAATTCCGTCCTCCCCAGGCGCCTTGTTATTTTTGAGCTGTTCAAGAGCCATTCTAATCTCGCACAGGCTGATGTCCGGGATGTCTTCTGTATAGTGTCGGGTCAGTCTAGCTCTGAGGTCTTCCGCTAGATCAACTTCGGGTCTGCTAGTTGACGTGTACAGCTGTCCATAAAAACCCTCTATCTCACTCAGCAGCTCAGATCTGGATGTGACGATTCTACCATCCTCAGTCTTTAATTTGGCGAGCTCCAACAGACAGATCCCTTGCAAAAACTTTAGAGCCCTTGTTCCGCTCGATGGCTTCTTCTATACACTTGGTACGGAATTGGCGCATATCGCGTTTGAGGGACTTAGAGATCTGTCTGTTGAGCTGCCGGTATAAAGTCGCATCAACTGAGGATTGTAGAACCAGTTCACTCCTTTTTTCCATTAGCTTCTGAGTGGAGTCTGAGAGCTTTCTGGTCTTATTTGTCCGCTGGGCCTTAAAAAACTTAGACCCAGCGCTATGGACAGCTTCCACAAATCCGTCGTTGAATACGTCCACGTCATCGCCTAGGCAATCGAAACGGTTTTGGAGTTCCAGCTGAAAGCTCTCGGGGTTTTGGAGATGGAGTGCAGGACGGAGCGTAGACTTCATCAGTCGCGAGCGTTCTAGCTTAGGACATATATTCAACGTGCCTCTTACCAGGCGGTGATCGCTACCGGTTTTAACCGTACTGATCACAGAAACATCGTTGAATATATGTCTCTTCGTCGACATGATGAAGTCGATCTCGTTTTTAGTTGCACCGTCGGGACTCATCCAAGTCCATTTTCTGTGCTCGCCCTCGCGTTTCTTAAAGAAGGAGTTCATCATGTAGAGTCCCTCCTTCTCCAAGAAACCAGCCAGCAGATGGCCCCGGTGGTTCCGACGTCCAACCCCAAATTGCCCCACCCTCAGTTCGTCACCATCTCTCTTGCCCAGTTTCGCGTTGAAGTCCCCCATAACAACGGTGAAGTAGGTTCTGGAGCTATGCATGGCTTTTGAGATATCATCATACATAGCCTCCACCTCGTCGTCGGAGTGTGTCGAAGTCGGCGCGTACACCTGTATGACCTTCAGCGAGTATCTCTCAGATACTCTGAGTATAAGGTACGCCACCCTAGCCGACACACTCTCGATCTTTACCACGTTGTTTACGAGGGACTTGTGGACGATGAACCCGACACCTCCCTGGGACTGTTGGTCGCCCTCCCGGAAATAGAGCAAGTTGCCGGACTTTAGGATTATCGTGTCCTCGCCCTCTCTTCGGACTTCTGACAATCCCACAATGTCCCAACGCAACTTGCTCAATCCTTCCTCCAGTTCCACTAACTTTTCGTCGGTCCGCAGTGTACGTGTGTTGTACGTTGCCAGGGCCAGAGGTCGTCGGTGGTGGTAGCCGGATCTTTGCCGGAGATTCTTAGCACCCCTGACCCCGCTAGCACCCTGGCCGCTACCATAACCAGGGCACCGGGGGTCGCCGGAACCTCGGGGCCGCGGCCTTGTTTGTCTTTTCATGGGGGGTAGTTGCCATAATCGCCACGCTTGGCATGCGGGTTGGCGATCGCAGTGTCTCCACCGCACTTTAGGGATGCTGCTGCCCATCCCCCGGTGGTCTTGGTCGTAGTTTTCAGACATACCCGGGTCAAGTGTATGATCAGTAACACTTTAGTCCCTTAGTCGACTCCTACGACACCCACGGGAAGAATTGGGGTGGTGACAAATGTATTCTTACTGCCGTCACCACACGGCCAATGCATGAAATGTACTTGGCCTAGGCCCGTACATTTCATTAAACCAGTACCACAGTACTGAGAAGTTTAAAGAACAAATACAAATAACAATAATAATAATAAATACTCTTTATTGTACCACAAAGAAAAAGTAATACAAAGCAAAAAATAATTATTGATTTACAAGGTAGGTATCAACAGGCGGTCTTATCGCTAAAAAGCGATCTCTTCCAGACAACCTTAGGGTAGCGGGAAATACATAAAAAGAAGCTAAGAAATTGGTAGTGCATAACTGGCCAATAGTAGTATTGTGTATTTAAAATGTATTATGGTATGTGTATTTTCTTGACTCTTTTACTGTATCATTTGACTAATAAATAGTAAACCTAATTACAAAGATATATTATGTAGAAGGTCGATCTTAAGAGAAGATTTTAGTAACACCACTATGAATGCAATTCTAAGGTCTCGGTAATTTATCTTCATAAATTAGACGTTCAGACCTTAGAATACTGGTTCAAATTTAATAATCCCGATTCGGAGGCCGAGGGCAGTCTGCTGTTAAATCGTGCAAATGCCGGCCCGCATTATTGCTGTCCACGCGGACGCGCACCGAATCGGCGATCATCGCCTTTCAATCACCAGCAAATTAAATACCGACCGTCGCAAGGTAATAACCATGGACACAAAGCCACGCTTAAACGGATGGAAATTTAGATTAAAAGAAAACTCTCTTGCTACGCTCACCGCTGAATTAATCTTGTTTTAAATTGATTCATTATCTCCCTGGAGTGCCGTCGCTTGAGTTATAAAGGTATTAAATTTACCCTCGTCTCCCGACACTTGTCAATTAGGCTGCGGCCAGTGGGACAGTTGTTATGCACAATGCTTCTAACAACCGCTAACATGCTCGGAGCGACCTCTGAACCCTTCCTACCCCTGCGATCCGTATTCCGGTGTAGCTACCTAGTAGATAAGGGCTTGTCCATTAATCAGGTCATACGATTTTGGACGATTTTGAACCCCTCCCAATCACATGGTGATTGTTGGTGATATTTTTAGGACCCCTCCTAGCCAATAATGACTTGTAAATTTATTACCAACGTTTTTTTTGTAACACTTGTCCCGGGTTTGAAATCTGTTTATATTTAAAAAGTAATCTTAAAAAAGGATAGATGATTTTTTTTACTAGCTGCAATGCTGTTCAACAGAGAGTAATAAAATTTTACACGTGATTTGTCCGATGACCCCCCCCCCCTCACCATATACAGTATGACGTGATTAATGGATAAGCCCTAATACCTATTGTCGATTATCGTATAGATATGTAGGACGTCAGACGCAATGAACCTAAATTAGAATTACCCTATATAAGCAACGATGCATTTGAACGCTGTAGTGCTAACAAACTGAGCTAAAATCACATTACCTGTGATTGAAGTAAATAACTTATGACTATATTATTATACTTTTTCATCGCACTTGCTGTCTAAGCGCGCCATTGCTTGCATACGTAGCGGGAGTAAGAGAAACGTGAAATTCCCTAGGGAGTAACAGAAATGTCAGTACGTCATAGAATAACCCCCTTATTCATAAACGTCTGCTAACTTAACAAGCCGCTAATAATTGTCTGTCCCTTTCGGTCTTAACAATGTGTTCATAAGAGCAAAAGGGACAAACAATATTTAGCGGCTTGTTAAGTTAGCAGACGTTTATGAATAAGGGGTAACATTTTGTCTTTAAGCTTATTTTTTTGTGATGAAAAACATTGTATGTATCACGGTCGGTAAACGGAATAAATCCGTACTAACCTCGCTTGATGCACAATGTACCTACTATTATTTTACGCGTCATAAAATTACCTACTGCTGAATCACAAATTTCTTGTCTACCAGGCAGTGCCAATTATTATAATATTTATAAATTCTTTAACACACACATAAATTATTCTTGTATGCCAATAGACTCTGCAAACATTTTATTATTAATCATATAACATAATTTAAATCGAATACATCCTGTTATTGCGTTTTTGAACTGTGCTTGTTCATAAATTATGTTTTGATTTAAAATGAAAATGTTTTCTTTTCCCGAAACGTATCAATCTTAAAGTGGATGTTTACATTATATTTAGGTATATATATAGCGTAAAATTTCAGTGCTCTTGAACGTTGACTTAAGTTTTATAACTAACGTAGTTTCCATTTTCTAAAATATTGTACCCTACAGCAAAAAGTAAGTTCATAATTTTAAACTTCAGCATTTTAAATGATTAAAATTCTTAAACTTTTGACTTGTTCACCGACCGCTAACTTTAATAAAAGACTGTATAAACAGGCTTGGAGCTTAATTCGTAGTAATTATAGATTTTTCTTAGGCGGTTGAACGTTCTTGCTCTTCAATAACTACTTCCAGAAGCTCAAAATTGTTGAGATTGAGAAATATCAAAATAAAAATGAAATTTTTGGTGGTATCGTTCATTAAATGCAATTTATAAATCAGAATGTAAACGGTGTTGGTCACTTAGTTTGCGCTTTTGTATTGTATTGTATTTTGGCCCTTTTCTGCCATCAAACGTGCCTATTTTGCGTGGTGCCAATGTAGATTCGCAGATGTATACAGATTTCTTCACGATATTTTCCTTCACCGTAAAGCACTTGTGAATATCAAATTATATTTCGTAGGTATATCATTTTTTTGAAAACTTCATTGGTACGAGTCGGGGATTGAACCCACGATCGCTTGCTCGTGCGTTTTATGTAGGCTTAGGAGAGGCCGTTGTCCAGCTGTGGACTGTTATACGCTGACGTGTGTGTGTGTGTGTTTATTCGATTCAAGATAACAAAAAGTATTCGCAAAACTTTTTACCAACGTTACTTAGATTTACAAATGTGACAAAGTTTTGCGACTCTTTTTTGCCAATTACATTCTTGATTTATCTGACCTTCACAAGTTTCCAGCACAAATTTGTTGCTTTCAAACCTTCAAGATAGACTTTCTTGATTTAATTAGATTTATTTATCACCGTCACAGTAGACAGGGATTATTTTTATATTCTAATGTTTAAGGTTACAAAATAAAAAGATACTAACTGATACCAAGGTATTTTTTATTTTTAATTGGTATTCATAACACTCTCAGATAGCCTAAAGCCCATAAAACAGTAGCTCAATATCATATTAAATTACGTTTCTCTCATCTGCTTCTAAGATCCTTGAAGAAAATTGGATTCTTATGATAATTATTAACGGTGTATCGGCAATGAACACAATAACAGATTTTTTCATCAAAGAAATCCAATTTGATGTCGAGCGGAATATTGAAATTAGGTAGGTACCTGATGTGTATTTGTATTCTCTTCGAGAAACGCTTTGGGGCGAGATCCGCTTTTATCCAACTTCAAATATTTAATAGGGTTTTTCATTTTGATGGTATCGTCTCTTTAATCATCTGCATGTATTCGTCATCATTGCTCTTGGATATTTATCTTATCATATATTATTATGATATTACCCTGCCTATGTGATTTTGTACAAGTTATGTAGGAAGAGCGTGACGTGACGGGAGAATTGATAACAATATTAACGCATGCCTTCTTATGTCGTCAGTTGTAATATGAATTAATGTAACTGTCAAAGGAAAATCATTTCCAGCACAGGCCTAACGAATTTAATAAGTCTGTTGTATCTTTTCAGCTATTTTTCCTATAGCAATGATGTTCATCTTATTTGTTTTTGTGAGCTCTATTGGATCAATACTTAATTACTAACAGAGAAAACTGTTATTACAATTAACGAAATGGCTGGCGCTTAGGCCAATTATCATACAAAAATATACCTACGTCAAGTGTAATGAAAAACATCATAGTGAATTTAGCGTTTTAAATATTTTAATGTAAGTCACAAATCTAATGGCGTTTGAGCCATACAATGAAGATAGCGCATAATACAGCATTGACATTCATAAAAAGTGAGCAGGTATATTTGGAAAGCTTAATAAATGATGGTTCCATGTTGTCATTACTAGCAATGGTAAAAACTGGTTCAACATAAGCCACCAGGTGATGTTTTCCTTGCAATATTATCACTGCGGGTGATTGGTGATTGCGGTTGGTGTTTCAATGTACGCGTAGGATATTGTAATGTTGACTTTGGTCCAAGCCTCTAGATCACAGCACTACTTATCGACTCGAATTTGCTAGCGAAACTGTGATACCAATCGCAAACGCTCAGTAGCATATCGTAGTTTTCTCTTTCTCTCTCTCTTCCTGTTACTCTTTTTTATTGGTGTGACAAAGACAGTCGCGCATCATATTTACGCGACTGACTATGCACTCGGATCAGCGGCCCTACCGCGAAAAACGAAATTCGTAAAATTCAGGGATTTGTCTCTCTCACTCCAATGACGCCGTCGTTTGAGTGATAGAGAAAAATCCTCGAAATTTCCGAATTTCGATTTGCGCGATAGTAGGCCAGAAACATTTCCCGCCTGTGCCATTCGGTATGGTGTCGGGCGACAAACGGTGCTAATGAAGGCAATTTTTCGCAACCGGAGGAGTTATAATTAAACGTAATGAGGGCAATCATAATTTGTCCGTGTAATTACCCGCACTGATGAGCGTTTGTGCCCCCTGGGACACCTATCACTGGGCGGTGGGCGGCCTCCTTTGAGGCCAGTTTTCAAATGAAAATGTGACGTATCGGCATTACGTACCTACCTATAAATGGACTGAACTTAATAAGGTTGAATGGATCATTTGGATTATCTTTTACGATCAAAGCGAACAAAAAGTACACTTATAATGTTAAACATATTGAACAAATTAGCAAACAAGACCCGTCCATCTATTTTGTTGGCAGAATACGTTTTTCCGCTTGTGTCTCAATTTTTAGGGCGATGTTTTGATCACTAATTGGATTATATGAAATAAATGAACGGCTTCCTGAAATTATTTTTGCTGATATTGTTTAACAAGCTAATTATAGGTATACCTCGCTATTGTGGGGTTGATTACATTAGCAATTTATTGGATTGGTAGTCAAATAAATTTAATGTAGATATAATTATTATTTACCTAATTCTAATTATTTTAGTGACTAGTTGACTATTAATGATTAATAGAATGTACTCAACATGTTAACACAATCATAAAGGGCGTAACAAAAATAAATTATATCTATTTAAGGCTCAATTAGTATGGTATTCTGTATAGGAAAATATAAGAGAAAAATGTTCATTTATTTTTATTTTTCTATGTATAGTTAGGTAACCTATTTAGGCTACCGGTTTCATACAAAAACAAATTATGTTACGAAAGTAAACGTTTCTTCAACTTTTTCCTATTCAGAATACAATAGGCACTAAATGAGTCCTTAAATGTTTTACCGCTGTTTTTGTTAGAATCTGTTTTATTCACTTACATTTATTATTATTTAACTCTTAAGCATTTATGTCATAATCACAATTCAGAACACCATTTATTACTCTAGACATAAAAAAAATACAAAATTATGATAAAAACAAAACCAAAATCACAAAATACTGTAATACCAATCTAAACTTAACTAAAGAACCTTAAAGCTAAAACAATTTAAACACCAATCAACTCTTTAGTAAATAAAAAACAGGTATGTAATATAACACTGAGTAAGATAGTTATTAGTAATGACTCATGATCGTGTCTCTGATTTAGACATAATAACGGAAACGGCTGTCCATTTAAAATTACTTAAATATAATGAATAATACCTTTGTCCCAATAGGAGGGTGTACAACAACGGTACTCTGGAGATAGCACCAGCGTCGACAATTACCAGCGCCGCAGGTGTTAGCGTGCTTCGGTGTCGCGCTAGCAATGCACACGGCGTTGCACTTTCTGCACCTGTCACGTTATTTCCTGGTCAGTATATACAATATTTGCACTAGAGGTTGCGTGCTCTATGTCAGGGATCGGAAAAATGTGCGTCATTGTTCGGAATAAGATGGACATGACTCCGAAGTTGATTAATTGAATAATTAAACGAATAATTTCTTGAAATTTGATTTCGAAGCTTTAAGCTGACTATTTGCAAATGTTTTCATAGTTACCGGTGTCAAATAGGTAATTTTCTAAAAATGACTAAATGATTAATCATTCAATCAACTTTGGAGTCATGTCCATATTATTGCGAACAATGACGCATATTTGTCCGATCTCTGTCTATGACCGATCGAGTAGTAAATTTGATAAATAATCTTGTACAAAAAACATTTTTTTTTCGGAAGCTTTGTGTTATTTCCGGACATAAAATTTACGGTAGCACGAACAAAATTTAAGGGACTTCCACTCTATATTATTTTATGGATAAGTTATTCTTTCTATTGACTGATTTAGTTATTTTATATGTACCCACTGAACTTATCTGCTAATATTAAATGCCATTTCTGAACGAGTATTCACTTATCGATAAATTAAATAGGTATCGGAAGGTAGTCCCTCGTTAATTGCCGTTATTGCCAACACGACTTCTATGTCTGGTTATTTCTATTCAAAATCACGAACTCTTTTCATATTAATATGTTAAACAACTACCCAAATTTGTATTCCTATTGTGTTGCTGTTATCATTACTCCAAATATTTGTAAGGAGGTAACAAAGAAGGAAGGTCAAAATAATGAACACACATTTTGGCACGGCTTTTTGTCAAGTAAAAAAATGGCTCACAATTCCTACTACAAATAATCTAAAAGCGGCAAAAAGGTCACGTAAAGAAGAACCGATACTAAATACAAACAAACGCCCGTAACATAAACCTTTAGTCCTTACCACTAACAGAGGGTTCTTAGTGAAAAATCGCAAGAGGGAAAATATAGATAGCAATTTACAGTCGCCATCTCTATGGCGTTAGAGTGCGTGTTCAGATATTTTTGAGCACCGTGGTAGCTCCTATATATGTATATCTGATGGCGACTGTACCAAAGAATTAGTGACAAAGGGTTCTCCTCACGGCTATCGCTGTCCTGGATGCGGCCAGTCAAAACAAATGGGCATCATATTTCACGCTTCTGAATAATGAGACAGAATATTTATTTTCGTAAAAACTTGTCACTAATCAGAATCGGAGCTTGACTCGAACTTTAAAAACGTTAATCTGATTTGAAATTCGTCATCATCATCATCAGCCTATGATAGTCCACTGTTGGACGTAGGCCTCTTCTATTAACTATGCGTATAGACGCATTAGGAGGTAAATGCCCATAATCGCCACGCTGGGCAAGCGGGTTGGCGATCGCAGTAATGTGTCCACTATGATGAATGATGATGCTGCTGCCCATCATCAATCTTTTATCAAATAATGGTCAGTGATTTGAGATTGATGTGAAACAATAAACCTTGCTCCCTAAGCTCCCCTAACCTTAAATACAAAAATTATTTCAATCTGCACAATCAGAATCAGAACATCTCGGGTGCACAGGGCATATTACATATTACCTAAGCTCAAGATAGTATCAAAACAGACATACAAAAATACGTTAGAATTTACCCCCTCAGGGGATACTCACTTTGATATAATTTCAAGTCTCCAAAGTCACTTTGTGTATTAAGAACTTTATGTAGGTATTGTAATCTTATACGACCTTATAATTTTCTCTCTTTTTTTTCAATTTAATCCCTCGAGGTTAAGTCAAGTACATACGTTTTTAATTCCCGAGCTCGACGTATGTAAGCAAGTGTATAATTTCCCGCTATTTTATTTATCCACCATTGGATAGGTACTTAAAATGTTAAGTACGTTTATATTGTATTTTATTAATATTGATATACTAAACGATTAGTCAGAAAATAAAAAAAATAGCATGTCTAACTATGGAATCACGTCACATTTTCCATAGAAAATACATTATTGTTATAGTTTCATCTGGTTTATATTATACACGGTGTTACGCCAGCATTGCGAAAGATTTTAACTATGCATTCTAGACATCAAAATAAACAAAAAATATTATGAGACCTAATGTTAATTCAACCAAAAATAAAAAAATATTTTTTTTTTTTAGGCCTATTTGAATATTTTTTAACATTTCCAGTACTTTTTATCATAACAACAATTTGCTTAAATTATTTATTTCAATTGTTTTTTTTAGGTAGAGGTTATTTCGTCAAGTCTATTCGTATTTTTTGATTGTCAGGGAAAAGGTGTGGTAATATTAGAACACATTGTGGTAGCATTGTAATCCAAAAGAAGTTTAATGACGATTTACGTCGAAAAACGTATTTCGAAAAAAAGGTTGATTATCTCTGAAATCAAGCCAATGTATTCATTCTCACCATTTAGATGGTTGGCGGTCCTCAACTGTGCGCTTTTCTCGTAACTTCCTGCCTCGCACAGCTAAACTTTGGAACGAACTGTCACAAGCGGTGTTTCCGGACCGATACGACCTTCAAACCTTCAAGAAAAGAGCGTACTCCCACCTTAAAGGCCGGCAACGCATTTGCGACGCCTCTGGTGTTGCGGGTGTCCATGGGCGACGTTAATCGCTTTCCATCAGGCGATTCGTCTGTTCGTTTGCCACCTATAGCATAAAAAAAAAAAAGCCGAATCCAGGAAATTTTATATAACATTAAAGACTCTAAATATGGTCAGGAATCCAGCATTAAAATCTTTCGGAATGCTGACGTAACACCGTGTATACCATTACCATTGCGAACACATTATTAAAAACTGATTTTTGACGCGTATGCAATGCAATGCCGTGACACGAAAAAACTCAGTTTGCTTTTTTCTATCGTTCAGTGGCAGATGACAGCTGGGAGGCGGCGGTGACGGCATGGCCAGCCGCTGTGGGTGGCGTAGCTATGCTGACTTGTGGTGTTGCCAGTTCTTTGAGTACAGGAGACGAAGACGGTGATGAGCTTGAAGTGGCGTTGTGGTACCACGGAGAACGAGTCTTAGACGTGCCTCCGCCTACACCAGGTTACTAAAATCAATGCACATTTTTTATTTTTCGATATACAGGGTGATTACGGGGTCGTGACGTGATCCCAACTATGATGAACGTGTTAAGCATCTTAACACGTTTATCACGTTTTTTCTGAACAAGGTTTCCCATGGTGCCTATATGAACTAACGTACTTTTTTTACCAGTAGGTAATGAATTACA
Source organism: Thaumatotibia leucotreta (assembly GCA_025490895.1). NCBI lineage: Eukaryota > Metazoa > Arthropoda > Insecta > Lepidoptera > Tortricidae > Thaumatotibia > Thaumatotibia leucotreta. The sequence continues at coordinate 22,765 of JALPQI010030580.1, read as the reverse complement.
AGTTCATTAATACACTTCCAAATATTAATCCCGATGCAAATGTGTTTACATAACTATGAACCGAGACTGGAAATTATGAACACTTTGCCGGTCGAAAAGTAATCAGGTATTTTTTCATTAATTTCATATTTTCCTATAGGAAATCTTGTTGAGAAAGACCTTCTTAAAACCCTCGTTATCACCTTATGTAAGTTTTCAAAATCCTTGAATGACTAACAGGAGAAATGGGGAGGTCATAGATATTCCAGCGAATCAGGTCACAGGATATTTTACCGACATTACGATTTTTTTTTATGTGACAAAGATGGATTGAATGTATTAGAGAAAAAATGGAATGCAGATATTATTGAAATGTCGTTAAACTTATTTTATACCTGATTCCTGTATATCAATGTGTGATTATTATCATAAATCATTATTTTGGAAGAAACTTTGAATCTAAATTAGGACACTAATCATAACTTCGCCTTCAAAAGTTTTATCAATTTGTCAATCTCAACTTTGTGCTGTTTCAAATATTTGCAATTAGCTTTTTCCAAGATTCTTTGTTAACAATATAAACGAGTAAATTAGCCATTTAACATTTCGTTCTTCACCAACAACATTTCTTATTAGAAAAATATGTTGATCGGTATTTGGTCCGAAATTGAGTGGATCTAATATAACCAGAGATCGGGTAAATATGCGTTTTATTGGTCGCAATAATATGGATATGACTCCAAAGTTGATTGAATGAATAATTTAATTTTGAAGCCTTAAGGTTACTTTTTGCTAAGGTTTGCATAGTTACTGGCGTCGAATAGGTAATTTTGTGAAAATGATTAAATGATTAACTAATTTATTCAATCAACTTTGGAGTCAAGTCCATATTATGGCGAACAATGACGCTTTTTTTCCGATATCTGAATAGAACATAATTGGTCACCTAACTACTACTTGTATACGTAATACTATGTGAGTATAGTCTCGGAATAGGTTAAAACTTGGCAGTTTGTATGGCACCAGATTGCTAGATTTCTATTCGTACTATAAATCACTCAAGCCCAAACTATTTTGCAAGCACTACGGTCTAGAGTTACAGGACAGTTCGGTGCAATTCAATACATGGATTTATCGATACATAAATTGCACGATGTATTCCGAAATTGGAATCTGTCATCGTGTTACACCACATATGCCCTACATTTCGTACGTTGCAAGCACTGGCTGCATTTAAACTTTTACAAATTGATTCCGGTTTTGCCCTGTTTCGACATCACGGTAGTAATAGTTCCGAGTGATATCCAAATTAGGTCCAAGTAAAAACATTTCATTTTCGAATATCACTTCATTAAGTACTATAATTAAAGTTACACATGCACACAAACATAGCAAAAAATGATATGAAGCTCAAGTTAAAAGAGAAAAAAACAAAAATGTTCTGCTTCATTCATTATAAAATACAAGCGTCGGGATTACATAGACCGGAGCCTTGGCAGCTGTGTTACATTTAATTAGGTTGGCTCGTTAGAAGTATAACAACGGATCCGCTGAACTAGCAGGGCCAAAAAACGTCTTAATTAAAAGCTCATGTTCGTGCTAACTAGGTAGTTCTTGTGGTTATGTGCGGACAAGTAGTATTAATTAGGGCGATATCTCACAGAGGCGTATATCTGGGGGGCGAGTAGGATTTGGATTACCATCGCTGGCATCGCTTGGCCGGGTCAGGAGAACTTTGGACTCCGTCTAACCAGTATAACTATGAAACAGAGACCAGTAATGTAAATGGGTACTTTGAGATCATATTTAAACTGTTTTGCCTAAGGTGAATACTCGCAAGCGTTTGGCAAGAGAGAGGGAAAACAGCTCAAGGCAAAGCGTATATCACGCCACGTGAATGATGGCACTGCGCGTATCTTGATTGATTAAAGCGCTTATTGGTACTGTCCTGTGCTATTTGATAAGTTACTCTTATTCAATTATCTTCATATAAGCTTTTATCGGAACAATGATTTTGCGCATTACTGAGGAAATCAGTCTTTGTCTACAGAGGAAACGAAATCAATCTAGAATACAATTTTATATTATTTCTACTAATAGTGGTAGATATACATGATTTTGGAATTTTACAATGTCTATTTATTATATTCTGTTTTCTATCTCATTCTTCGTTGAGTAGAGATGAAATTTCGAAGTTATTTACAACATCTTAATCCATTATTAATTTAAGAACCGTAACATTATTATGTTCAGAATCGCGATATCTGTCAGCGGGAAATACGCTCCTAATACGTGGCGTGACCGAACGAGATGGCGGGACTTACAGCTGCCTAGCACGACACCGAGACACGCGCCGCTCACGCCGTGCACGTTCTGCTGAGCTACGTGTTTCTCGTAAGTTAACCCCTTTATTTCATCAACGTACCTTAATTTAGCAAGCCGCTAATTATTGTTTGTCGCTTTCGCTCTTACATACATATTGATAAGACAGACAAAGACAAACAATACTTAGCGGCTTGCTAAGTTAGGAGACGTTTGTGAATAAGGGGGTAAGTCGTTATTTCCAAATGTATTTTTGTAACTCTCGTGTACCGCAAATATTTTTTTTCTTATAGCTTTACCTTACACGAAAATATGTTCCGGCATTCTTCTTCTTCATCGGTACACTCTTGCCAGAGTGGTCGTGGCCATTATGCAGGTTTCTGAGTGACCCGCTTCACAATACGTCGCCATTCCTCTCGCAGGGCAGCTTTACGAGAGCATTCGTTTATGCTTGTTGAAATACTGGCTTTGATCTGGTTAGTCCACCTCATTGGAGATCTTCCTCTAGGTCTGGTGCCCTCCACTCTCCCTTGCACAACCAGACGCTCTATAGACTCTCCACCTCGTCGGGATATGTGGCCAAAGAAACCGAGGATCCGAGCCTGCACCGCAGACAGCAGACGTTGTTTAATCCCGAGTTCTTTAAGGATCGAGGCGTTAGTGCGAAACTCAGTCCACGAAATTCCCAACATTCGTCTCCAGCACCACATCTCCAATGCATTAACTTTTTTCTTCTCGACTTCCCTGAGAGTCCAGGTTTCCGCCGCATAAAGAAAAATGGGAAATATTAGTGATTTAACGAGCCGGGTTTTGGTAGCCTTCGTTATGTTGCGGTTTCTCCAAACCCTCTTCATTTTGTCCATAGCAGACCTGGTTATCGCCATTCGCCGCTTGATCTCTGCCACACAACCTCCATTATTGGTGATTAGTGCACCTAGATAAGTGTATGAATGCACTACTTCACAATTCGCAATATGGACAACCTCGGGCAAATTGCTTATGGCGCGATCTACTACCATCATTTTAGTTTTACTGCGGTTGATTTTGAGACCAAATTCTGAGCTGACGCTCTCCATCCTATACAATAGGTTTTCTATATGGGTGGCACTGCTTGCAAACCATGTGTTGTCGTCCGCATAACGCAGGTTTGAGATCCTCAGCCCACCAATTGAGATACCGTCCGTCCAATCTTCTAAGGTAATTCTCATGATGAGCTCGGTATAAATATTGAATAGGAGAGGCGAAATTATGCAACCCTGACGTACTCCTGCACTGGGATGAAAGGTAGTTGAGACTACTTCGTCAGTTCTCACTGCTGCTGTTCCTTCTTCGTACAGACGTTGCAAGATGTAGATAAGGTGTTTTGGCGCTCCCATATCAAAGAGGGTTTTCCACAGTTTTGGCCATTTTACGGAGTCGAATGCTTTTGAGAAATCCACGAAGCATATGTATGTTGGCTTGTTGAATTCCCTGGCCTTTTCGACTACTTGACGCACTATAAGAATCTGCTCCCGGGTGCCCTTTCCTTTTACAAAGCCTGCTTGCTCCGGAGCGATCTCTTTAGAAAGGAAGGTCTTCAGCCTCTCATTTAGTATGTGCAGTAAGATCTTACTTGCGTGTGATATGAGAGCAATAAGGCGGTAATTGCTGCATATCTTTGTCGAGCCTTTTTTGTGCAGTGGGACAAAAATTGTGTTAGCCCATTCCTTAGGCCATTCACCCGATAACCAGATCCTATTGCATATTGTATGAAACATAGACACTCCCTGCTCCCCCATGATTTTTATAGTTTCGATCGGGATGGCATCTCCACCTACTGCTTTACCACTTTTTAAATGCTTGATAGCGGCCCTGATTTCTGATTTGAGAATGTCTGGTTCCATCTCGTCTGTGTTTGGCTGTACTTCAGGAAAGTTCTTCGATAACGGGTCCTGAAAAAGCGACTGACAATATGTCTTCCACACTTCGGATATGTCTTGCAGTTCAGTAACCACCTCCCCTTGACTGTTCTCTATCGCCCAGGTCTTTGAACTGAGTGATTTCGTGATAGACCGAATTTTTTGAAATAAGTCCCTGGATTCGTGTCTGTTAGCATGCACTTCGATCTCTTCACATACTTGTCGGAGGTGAGTATTGTGATCTTTCCTACAGGCAGCCTGTATACGAGCGGACAGTTTATTCAGGGTATTTACCTCGGCGCCCTTCCCTTTCAAGTAACGTCTCTCTTCAACAAGCTTCAAAGTATCGTCACTCATCCAATGTTGCCGTTTTTTTACATCTACAGTTAGTTTAGATTCATAAGCCGCGTCGGTTATTAATGATTTTGCTCGATTCCACAGTTGATCAGGAGATTCACAAATATCTAAATATACAATATATGTAATGTTTCATTGCATAGGATTCACTTCAAACGAATTTGCATTCATGTGACGTCTGCTTACCCTAAATCTGAATCTAAAGCGGACCCGGTTATGCCTGTAAACTGCGGCCAAAAACAAAAGAGGATAGACGGCGTCATCCTTCTAATTGGGGTACATACGTACACTGCGACCGCCAACTCGCGTATCCCTATAATTGGAGGCTTTTGTTCAGCAGTGGATGTGTTTTGACTGATGATCTGTTATCAGGAGGAGCAACGGGCACTGCACCCGTGCCTGCAGCTGCAGCTAGGACTGTGCGGGCCGCCGCCGGAGCCGCTGCCTGTCTCCCTTGTGCTACTTCTCTTCACCCAGCTCCACACTACACGTAATCATATAGTTTAACCGTTGATATTTTTTGTTACAATCTGTCTTTATGAGATTCACGATAGACTATCTCTTCTTTTCTTCGACCATGTATAACATGGACGTCTAACGCCAGCTCAAAAATGCCCCCAAAATCAATTGTTCAATTATGCCAAGATGGGCAGGACATAGCGCTTTTCTTAACACCGCGCATATTTCGGCGCAACACCTTTGACAAATGCTTATAGAATATAGCCAATCAAAAGTTTGATGCACCAATCACAACTATTTTTAAATGGCGGTTTAAGTTTTTATAAGTTGACATTGAAATTCTTTGCCGTGATGCATTAAAGATGGGGTGACATTTGTCAACTAAAATTCAGGACCGTTTTTGAAAGGCAATTTACTATGACGTGCGGCTTCCATGTTTTATTTGTTCGTAGCTTCTTTTTCATAATTAAAAACCAATACGTACATTTATGGCTTGTATCTCTACTATTTTCTGTTTACGGTTTTCGTATGGGTCTGCTCCATTTGCCCTCATTAATCAGGATCTCACTCAGGATTCCACTTTGGAGTCCCTCACAATTTTCGGGATTCTTTTGTGCAATAGATAATTCAGACATCAATGAAAGCCCTCGCCAAAAATAAGTATATCAGTTTGTAACAATCTATATTGTGCAATAGATAATTCAGACATCAATGAAAGCCCTCGCCAAAAATAAGTATATCATTTTGTAACAATCTATTATTACCTAGATGGTACCGTGAGCGCGAAGCTCGTCTACAACCAGTGGCTGGAGAAGGCGACACATGGACCTGGGCCGGCGGCGCAGCGCTATGCGTGCGCGCAGCCCGCGCCGCGGCTGGCGCGTGGTTGTGCAAGGCGTATAGTGCGCTTGGAGACGCCACGGCGCGATTACGGCTACTCGTCGACGTTCCTCTGACACTCACGTTGCATCCTCAACTTGTGGTATGAATATGAAAAAAAAGGTTTATAGTTTATGCCAGTGTTATTCAATACGATTATTTACGACCAAGTAAGATGGAGTAATACGATGATAAGTAATGTATGTAAGGCGCGATTAATAAAGTAGAGCAGGAAGACCGATTTTTCTACATTTTTTAAATGTCTGAGCTTACTAAATATTCCTGCATACCTATTACCATAGCTACAGCATTTTCTACATTCCAAATTTTGCCTTACGTTAATTTCCATTTTACGTCTCGTTGGTTCAACAATCGTAAAGTACCTAATACATAATGGGAAAGAATATTATAATTATCTCCTGAAAGTCTGCCTTGTACAGTCAAGTGCAAAAATATGTATCGAAAGAATCCTCTCATAAAAACGACGTTCTTATTATACAGGATCAAAGTGCACTGGGACATATCGTCGGTTGTAATATCATCATCATCATCATCATCAGCCTATGATAGTCCACTGCTGGACGTAGGCCTCTCCTATTAACTACGCGTATAGACGCATTAGGAGGTAAATGCCCATAATCGCCACGCTGGGCAAGCGGATTGGCGATCGCAGTAATGTGTCCACTGTGATGACGCTGCTGCCCATCATCAATCTTTGATCAAATAATGGTCAGTGACACTTCAATCCCTTAGTCGACTCTTACGACACCCGCAGAAGGAGTTGGGGTGGTGACAAATTGTATTCTTATTGCCGTCACCACACGGCTTAATATGAATTGATGTTGGTTGGTAATATGAATTGATGTAACCACCAAAATGACGAAATTGAGTTAAGTATACCGTTCGACTGCAAATTTCCTGCTCTATCGAACGGTGTATATAAAATTTTGATATTCAGAAAAAAATGTCGAATACGTTAACAAAAACTTTGCCCTTTTATTAGGTTTCTACGTTTTTTATTAACGTATGTAACGGTTTCAAAAAATCATAGACAATATTTTAACGTAAGTACGAATTTATAAATACAAAATACGTCCTTCCTAATGTACTCACCATATTTTTATAAATGTCAATGCTGTAAGCGCCATTTGTATTGTATGGCTCATAACTTAAGCAATTCGGTTTCAATTTGTGAGTTACACTAAATTACGAAATCCACTTTTGATGATTTTCATTAAATTATTAACGTAACTCCAATTTTTTTTCAAATATTTAACGTAAGCACCAGCCATTTCCCGATCTACAACGGTGGTGGCCATTAGTAACTGTGCGTTAAATAGACCTCTCAAAAATAAAACAAACAAGATAAACATCATTTAAATAGAATAATTAACTAAAAAGATACAACATAATTTATAAATGTCAAATTCGTTTTTGGGCCCTCCTGAAAAATCGTCATTTGGCGGTTACATTAATTCATATTACAACTGACGATATTTTTGATTATTTTTATGCAAACTTTATTTTGCCTTTGACAGTACATTTCTTTGTTTCAAGCATTGTATTTACTTATTTAAAATGTCTTGGATAGGTGGCTGCCAGCGGCAGCACGGTAAGATTCAACTGCTCGGCATCAGACGACGAAGCGACACTTAGTTGGCGGCACGACGGTGCGCCAGTGGCCGGCGCGGGCGGCGCGGGAACTGCGGCGCTGGTGTTGCGCGGTGTTACACGCGCCGCGCGCGGCGTGTATCAATGCGAGGCGCGCCGTGGCACGCGCGCGGTGCAGACCAGTGCTGAGCTTCGACTTGGAGGTAACTGCTTTCAGTCACTATGTTCCTAACGCTAGGGAATGTACTTACTTATAAATAAAACAATTCAAGTAGATACAATTTAAACTCAGTTCATTGACGTAAGGTAAGTCCGGGATAAACGTTGTACTTAAAAATAATATGAAAATATTTATATTTAACACAGTTATGCACAGACAAAAAGGTTAGTTAAATGAATAATAAATTAATAAGGTGAAAGTACCAGTGCGTAGCATGTTAACAGATAATATTTATTTGAATCACGATATTTCGCTAATACGTAAATCTGTATAAAGTATTAGTGTTTTGGGAGAGGAGTTTGTAAGTTTTATTAAATAGTATTTATTTTATAGGGTGACAGTATCAAAATTTTCTCAAAATTGCAAATTTTCTTAATCAACTCCAATGTACAAGTAAGTGTCAGGTGCTTTTTCTGGCAGTTCCAATAGACGGCACCTCAGTACAAGTTTGAATGTCACGTATTGGGACCTTGTAAATATTAACACTCAGTCGTAATAAATATCAGCCTGTCTTAAAATTATGCAAATAATTGAAATATAAGCTAATTATTTCAAAGTTGGGATGTGAAGCATTAAATGCACATACATTTATCATTGTTTAAATGCCCTAATAGTTGATTTTATCTTATCGATGGCAACTCAAGCTATGATGACGAGTATTGGTATAGCGTCAGGTACTAGTACTTCCAACGTAACGCCTCACAAATTGGTTGGTTAGATGAAGGGTCTACGAAAAAAGCATGTCCAATACTCCAGTGCCTAAAAAAATCAGGATAAATTCACTCCTTATTCTGTTAAAAGTAAGGTGGTTTTTCCTTCTGTAATTTGAATTGACTAGACAATCTAGACATGTTCTTTCCGTGGACCCTTCAGATGTGTTACTGTAAACCAAATTTTATATTTCTAGATGTCACGACAAAATGCCAAAACGACGGGATCATTTCTTATTCCTATTTCAGTTAAGCTCATTTCTCGAGGATCTTTTGTAGATATTTCTGTGTCCTAATTGTATTTCAACAAAAAATTAAGTAACTAACCATGTGTAGGTATACATATTATTATATTTATGTTACGTAACAAACACAAGATTCCAATTTTTACTAATTAATATGCTAGTAAGTCAAAATACTTCAACAAAATACCTACAAAATGCCAAAACGACGGGATCATTTCTTATTCCTATTTCAGTTATGCTCATTTCTCGAGGATCTTTTGTAGATATTTCTGTGTCCTAATTGTATTTCAACAAAAAATTAAGTGACTAACCATGTGTAGGTATACATAAATTATATTTATGTTACGTAACAAACGCAAGATTCCAATATTTACTAATGAATATGCTAGTAAGTCAAAATACTTCAACAAAATACCTATATTAATATTACCTATATTATATTAATACTATACGTATATTCCCTTTCAACTATGACTGTTTTGCTAAGGTATTTTTGAAGTTAAGTTCTTAGGAAATCCACCTTTCCGACTGACACATATTTCCCAGTCTTACGTACGTAGGAATTTAAGGAAGCTTCAAAAGCAATGTCAAATAACTGTAATTGATATTACATTTATGCCAATCACTATGTAATCACAAAAATAACTATTATAGTTTGTTACCACACAAAGTAGTCTTTCATGTGGAAATTGACCGTAGAGAGCGTTTGTTAATCCAGTAATATACGCGGCCCTTCAGAGCTCAGTTCCCCATGGATTTGAAAAAACCGAGGGAAAGAAATGGACCCACTTATAAACTTGTTGCAATGTAAAAAGCACTCAACACTCAAGCGCCGAGCGGCTCATGAACGCAATCTCCGTAATGATATCAGCAAGATGAGAGCCCGCGGGAGCGAGCGGCGATCGGTTTCGCAATAAAACGATTTTTGTTTTAAAAAAGAAACCTTATAACTTTCATACAGATACGTAAAATTCGTAACAAATTTATATCACTTTATTAGATGGAAACCGGGCGTGAAAAGTGATTTGGTGATGTGGGGGCGGTTGGATGTTGTCACTCGATCAATCTCAATGTAGGAGTTGAGGAATCAATCAGGGTTCGGCGGGCGGCGAGCATCGGGCCGGGCCGCGCCGGGGGCCGCAAATATTGGACCAGACGTGTCTTTTGTCATGCTGACAATGCCCTCCTTTGTGCCATTTAAATTAAAGTGGATGCTGCGCATTCTTGCGGCTGTTTCGGTCAATGCCGGCTTGCCAATTTCAAAAGTAATTTTCAAGTCCTCTGTGGCTGTATTGATTGAGAAGGAATCTTTGGAAATATTACACTGAAGGCACAAATTTTCAAAATAAATTTATAATCTGTGACACATTGTATTCAAGCCTAATCTTGTGACGTGTCCTTAGTTGGTATGAATAATGGATTACTCCTAATGCAATCGACGCTAAGAGTGATGATGGCTCAAGGGAGCTCAGATGTCACTAAACCAATCTCTCTTAAGCGCACTACTAGATAATTATATGTAAGGAGAATACGCAAATGCTAGTTAGTTAAGATAATTATGCCTTATATTGGAAGCGCGTATATTAATGTACAGTCAAGGATTCACGTACCTTTTTCGCTCTTGTCACTATGACAATACAGCTCAAAAATGTACGCAAATACATTTCCTTTACTATACGTACATGTACGTTTAATAACGTAGATACCTGTAAGTTACAGTAGCTTGATAGTAATTATTTAAATTTATGACAAACAATGTAAATTACAGACTAATTGGTTACCGCCGTAGTCTATGGAGAACTGAAAATATTAAACCGTAATACTGGTCGAAAGAATAAAAACGTGTATTTTTTTGTCATATTATGATAGCGCTAACATTTCTTGTCTCTCGTCTCGTCTACCATACGCATTACCAGGAGAATATAATGTGACAAATGACGATGACAGAACGAATAAAAAAATCACGTGATACCTACTTTATTTATATACGACTTAGCGATCCGCGTCTTTGTAAGGCCCCCAATAAAGTGCATTATCTTCGTTACTTATGTAACATCCAGTTACAGTATTAAACTAACAAGAAAGTCACATAGTTAGGTAACTGTGATTTGAATTTAGTTTGTAAAGTGTGCACTTGAGAATCCTTGCGTTAAAGTTAAAACTATATCTGCCAAGTTCGCTAGCTTGGAGTCGAAAGTTGTAACTGTGATAATAAAGTAAGCTTTCATAAAGAGAATTGCTTTTATCTTGGTGAACATACAATATCAATAAGATACACAAGTAACTAAATAAACATAGTAATGCGATGACGTGGATTTATCACTGTGTATTTCGAACTAGCTTTTGCGTTAACGAGATAGAGTATGAATACGGGAGACGAAATTTATACGGTCTGTATCCTGTTTGTGGTGTTATGAAAACATAAATTAAATCACTGGTTTTGCACTGTTTTACTTTTTGTGGCTTTCCGAGTAAATGCTTATCCATTTGTTTGATTACATTTCAGTTAAGTATTATACATTTTTGTGTGTTTTGAGATTTACAACAGTTGTAGTACGTTTCACATAGACTACCTATGACATTGGCATGATATTGACGTTCATGTTACGATAATCTGCAACAACTACTATTACTATTAACACTTTGAGCGCGGGGAACTCCCGAGGGGAGTTCTCTGTGGGAGGTCCATTTTCGCTACAAAGCGAAAAAATCACGGGATCGGCTACGAGCGTAGACCGTAGCACTCGTCCGCAATGAAAGTGTTATGTGACTTACGTTACGAGCACATCGCAGCGCAGGTTGCTAACTATTCACTTCATGGATTTCAATTCAGTATTCAATTCAGCATTTTTAGTGACCCAGTAGGCTTAGCACATGATTAGTGCGACAGTATGTCGCCGTGAGATAGACTATCCATCTCTTTTTATTCATATTGTTAGTAAAAGATGGAAAATCTAGCGACATACTGACGTACCAACCATGTGCTAAGCCCACAGGTCACTAACACTGCTCAACGCAATTCGTAATCAAATGAATTATCTATACATATAGATATTATTTTGGTACAGTCTAGGGCATTAATATATTATATACTTTTTCTTTAGTATGTCTGGAAAATAACGTCTACAATTTTATTGTGTACGGTGGAACGAAACGACGATCCCTCCCGCTGCCGACCGAGTCTACCAATCATTACGAAGAACTTTCAGTATGGAACCTACATCGAAAAAGTACATAGAAAATTTACTTTTCCATAATATTGAATTCTAACTTATCACTCACTTTGTATGAGGGGTTAATATTTTTTTAAAGATTATTCGATGTTGATACTATACTGAAAGTTCATCGTAATGGTAGGTAGACTCGGTCGGTAGCGGGAAGGATCGTCTTTGCAATCGAACCTGTATATGCATGCTCAATTGCTCATCAAAAACACATTCACCATTGTTCAACGAAATGTACGTAGACTACTGTGGCTATCCAACAGTGCCAGTGTTCATAATAACTAGGCTTAGGACTTTTCATAGCATATCGTGGTTCTAAAATCCTTGGAGCCGCTATGTGTAAAATTTTCGAAGTCAAAGTCAAAGTATATTGTAATATTAAATATAATGATTTATACCTACTGTCACATCGTTACTGAGTTAATTTTAATCGAACGTAATTAATTTTAAAAATCGAACTTGATTTCATAAAAAGTGCATACGAAATTAGTTAAATCAGAAACCATAAAAAAACTAGACAATTAGGTTCAAGACAAACTCGAAAAAGTCTTAGATCGGAAATAGCGATGAAAATGGCGAAAGTATGATGTTGTTTTTCTCGAAAGTTTCGAATCTTTCGTATAAATTACATGTAACTTCCGAACAAAAAACAAAACTGACGTTTGTCGACTTATACGACTTAAGATACCCCCGGCTAAGATCGGATGACCGCAATAACTACTGAAATAGTAGTATTTTTTTGCTCACTGGCTGTATTATGCATGACGCCATTTCACCCCGCCCCTCTCGCTAGTATGCAGCAACCGCTCAGCCGCATCAGTCGTGAGCTACGAACGTTTAAAAAAAAGTGTTTTTTTTTTTCGAGAATTTTTGAAGATTCAATCTTTAACAGGAAGCTATGCACCTTCTTCTCCTTACTTTAGAGTTGAAATGAGATACTAGTCCGATCATAAGACAAGAAGGTTTTTCAATTGGGTGTCTTGGAAAAAAAAATGTGCAAGTTTGACTTTACGTTTACTCCTAAGCTATTCGGCTGAGTGGCATCAAGTAAATTTATATTGAAAGCTTGATTTTTTTTATCACGTACATCACACATCTGCAGGTAAAAGTTAGTGATAATAAATTTATGTTTTTTTTTGTAAGGTAACTAAATTTCGTATGCACTTTTTATGAAATCAAGTTCGATTATTAAAATTAATTACGTTCGATTTAAATTAACTCAGTAACGATGTGACAGTAGGTATAAATCATTATATTTTATATTACAATGTACTTTGACTTTGACTTCGAAAACTTTACACATAGCGGCTCCAAGGATTTTAGAACCACGATATGCTATGAAAAGTCCTAAGCCTAATAATAACATTCTTCTAAAAACAGAATCAGCGCCAGAGCTTCAGTACACATTCATCGAGCAAGCACTGCGCGCTGGTGGTGACGTAGCATTGCGCTGCGCGGCCGCCGCTGCGCCACCTCCGCGGATAGCGTGGCTGTTGGATGCGCAACCTCTTGCGCACTATCGCGCTCCTCATAGGTACGCGGTATTTACCTTCGCTAGAAATATCGTAGCATTGCGCTGCGCGGCCACCGCTGCCCCGCCTCCGCGGATAGCGTGGTTGTTAGACGCGCAACCTCTTGCGCACTGTGACGCTCCCCACAGGTACGCGGTCATTACGCGGTATTTACCTTCGCTGGAAATAACGTAGCATTGAGCAGCGCGGCCGCCGCTGCCCCGCCTCCGCCGATAGCGTGGTTGTTGGAAGAGCAGCCTAGTTATTGCGATCTTCATAGGTCGGCATTACACAGGAAATAACGTATAGCGCTGGCATTGGACATGGACAATCCAGTGCCGCACATCGTCAGTTCAGCTTCAAAATGCGACTTCAAAATTGTATCTCTTCACGGGTTCCGGAATCCACATGCGATTGCACGTGGATGGTGTTGCGAGATAAAATTTAAGGCACCTACGCTTTGGTCAGAAAGTGAGATTTTTCTCAGGGCAAGAAATTTGATTTTCAAGCAAGGACATAAAATAATTTTAACCGACAGCACAAGAAAGTCCTAACAAAATTGTTAACCCTAAATTAAAAAAATCTTACCCCGAAGTTATCCACTACCAAAAAAAGAATCGGTGTTATAAAATCTGCTAGGGTAAACTGGGTCAAAAGAGTTACGTAATATGAACCATGCCACTACACTAGTTATACGTACCTACTCCCTTTTATTTGATATTATGCAGCTAAATCTGCTAGGATAAGGTAGGTACATGTTATATTGTGATATTTTTTTAATCTCCACAGTCACAATGTCATTATTCCACAGATATACAGTCACTGAGGAAACAGGAGCGGGAGGGGAAATAGTGTCTGTATTAAGGCTACGAGCGCTGTCTGCAGCCGACGGTGGTCGTTACACTTGCCGCGCGCACAACTCTCGAGGTGCCGCGGAGCACTCAGCACGCCTCAATGTCTATGGTGAGTGCTGAATGAAGAATGGTGAATACTTATCCATACCACACACAATATTATAAGGTTCCATGTCACATCTTCGTGATAAGTAAACCTGGAGTAAGTGTCAGAGTGACAAGGCTCAAATTTCAAGCTGACAAAAGTGTAACGGTATACGATTCTATGTAATATTCGGGCAGCGAAATAATGAATGAAGGATTGAAGGTGGTGAAATATTGTCGGGAATGGACAATGAGTCTTGTCTGCTATAGGTTGGTGACGTTCACCGCTTACCGTCTGCAGAATTCTGAGGCAATTTGAAGCACACGTGATACGCGTATGGTTAGCGCTAAACCAAAACAACATGAGAACGGATGATGGGAACAATAGTTTAATAAGCGATATTTCCAGTTTAGCGTTTAAATTTTTTCTTGATATTATGTATTCCTGGTGTAGTATGCAAAAATCTAAATGTTTTACAGTACCGTCAATAATATCTTATACCACGTAAACCGTAAAAATATATGACACAACCTTAGAGCGATATATTTAAGAGCGTATCACATATTTTTGCGGCCTTTGTGATATATTATAATATTGACGGTGTCTAAACTTTCGCATTCTCTTGTGTGGCTTTAGAGTCCAATGTAATTAGCATGTCATTCTACAAGCTTACTGAAGTAGAATCAATGTTGGGAGTACTTTGTATTGCAGGCCCGCCATCCATCCGAGCCGCGGGTCCAGTGCGAGTGGTAGCGGGCGCCAACGCCACCATCTACTGCCCCTACGCTGGATATCCGATCAGGTCCATAGAGGTGCATTCTATAGGATGATTCCTTTTACATCACTACACAAATACACAAGCACAAGTTCACTTAGTAAACTAATTCTGCTCACGTAATATCAAACTTCGATGAGATGTTTAAGTTTCTGGTCACGAGTTCTAGATGCTGCAATACAATAATGTTAATAGGGTAAATTGAGACGTATCAAACTATAGTATACATTAATACACTCTCGGTCAAAGTATACGAGTCAGGTTGTAGGTAATTTTTCATAGAAAATACTGCAAATGGGCTGATATGTAAGGCAGTTTTCAGATATTTACAGGATACGTAGAATCCTTTTTAACATCATATAAACTAATAACGGCTTAAGGGTGCCACTATCAACTTCATCATCATTTTATTGCCTGTAGGTAGGTAGACTTAGCACTAACAATTTGTTTATGTTTATACGAAACTCACGCGCATTAACACAACACATAATATTGCGCTATGTTTGGAGTTTGATAATTTATTGCATATCATGTACTCAGTGAGGTGTGGTGGTGGCGAGACGGCGAGCGCATAGGCGGCGCCGGTCGCGTATCGGCGCGGGGCGCGGCGTTACGTCTGCGGCCTGCGCTTCCCGCCGACCAGGCGGCATACGCTTGTAGTGTGACCGCACCCGATGGGCAGGTGGCTAGGCGGGAGATAGAAATACAAGTACGAAGTAAGTATAGGTGAAGATTACAAAATTAACATTTGCTAAAGATTTTTGTTGTTCAATCAAAGTTACAAAACTCCCTATTTTATTGAACATATTGTGAAAACACAAATCAAATTATTTATTAACTAAATATTTTGATTTGTACTTTTAATTTTTCTCCAGTAGTCACACTACTTAATACTATATAAATTATAAATATTAGATGTCATATACCAAAGAAAAACGACCAAGATCACCTATGTCCGAGGTGGGGATCGAACCCACGTACTCAGCTTTCGCGGCTGATGCCTGTACCCCCTCGGCCACTCGGTCTTAGCAACCACCGGTCAAATTTCTCGGGTATATGCAATCCCTTACAAGGCTAGGCGCCTTTGACCATTCTCTAAGGGCAAGCACTAACTACATGCCTGCACCTCCTATTTAGAATACTTTACAGTTTTCTAGAATAGCTAGAGAGAGATGGTGCTGCCATCTATTGAACATATTGTGAAAACACAAATCAAATTATTTATTAACTAAATATTTTGATTTGTACTTTTAATTTTTCTCCAGTAGTCACACTACTTAATACTATATAAATTATAAATATTAGATGTCATATACCAAAGAAAAACGACCAAGATCACCTATGTCCGAGGTGGGGATCGAACCCACGTACTCAGCTTTCGCGGCTGATGCCTGTACCCCTCGGCCACTCGGTCTTAGCAACCACCGGTCAAATTTCTCGGGTATATGCAATCCCTTACAAGGCTAGGCGCCTTTGGTTTTCTCTAGCTATTCTAGAAAACTGTAAAGTATTCTAAATAGGAGGTGCAGGCATGTAGTTAGTGCTTGCCCTTAGAGAATGGTCAAAGGCGCCTAGCCTTGTAAGGGATTGCATATACCCGAGAAATTTGACCGGTGGTTGCTAAGACCGAGTGGCCGAGGGGTACAGGCATCAGCCGCGAAAGCTGAGTACGTGGGCTCGATCCCCACCTCGGACATAGGTGATCTTGGTCGTTTTTCTTTGGTATATGACATCTAATATTTATAATCCCTATTTTATATTTGACAACGTTCATAAATATACCTCTCTTACCCCGTAAAACCCTATTTTATGAATCCTATAAGCGTAGCTCCAACCCGCCACTGAATATTACTTCAACAGTGGTCTCAATATCAGAAACAAAACGGCACTTGCTCAGAGATTTGTGTTTATTTACTTTTTAAGAAAGGATGTACTTGAACGAAGTTATCGAACATCTCGTGTTCCTTTAAACGCTATGATGATGAAAAGTCGCTTTCTTGCAGATCCACCAAAGATCTCGCCGTTTATGTTTTCGGCGGAATTAACGGAAGGCAGCAGCGCGCAAGCCCTATGCGGTGTATCGTCTGGGGACAAACCGCTATACTTCTCCTGGCTAAAGGATGGCGCGCCTTTGCCTGCGGCTCTGCAGGTCCAAGAAAAGAGCCTTGGCGAGTTCTCCCTGCTCGTGTTTCCCGCGTTGGCTGCGCGGCACTCCGGCGTTTATACCTGCCGTGTTGCCAATCATGCTGCCAGTGCAAACTATAGTGCAACGCTCAGTGTTAAAGGTATGCTATTTATGTCATATAATTCTGCAATATAATGCAGACTTTGTTGTTAGCAGTGTTAGCACGTTCTATTTATCTTGCAGTTTTTTTACATTCGCTTCTAAAGGGTATTCAATTTGCAGTGGCTCCTTCATGGACGACGGAGCCATCCGATGCTGCAGTCTTACTAGGAGCCCCTTTGTTAATAGAATGCGCTGCCAGAGGTCACCCAGCGCCCGTCGTGACTTGGTACAGAAAAGTTGGTAAGACGAATACATTAGAGTGAAGTACATCTCTTTGCTTATTATGAAAGGTTGCTTAAACATTTGCTTATTTTAGGTGAATCTCCAACTGGTCTTGAAAATGAGGAGCAGTGGGAAGAAGTGACCGGTGGAGAATGGGGTGACACAGGAGGCACGGCTGCACGAGGTGGCACACTTTCAGCGACAGCTGCTGCTAGACGCCATCAGGGGCGATATCGTTGTAAAGCTGATAATGGAGTCGGTGCTCCTTTGCTCAAGCACGTCAACATTACCGTCCATGGTACGTATTGGATTGACTTTCCTTTTGAATACTAGCGGTAACTAACTGACGATATACTAATGAATCATATATTATGATCTCCAGAACCAGCGCACTTCGAGGCTACCGAGCCTCGAAATGTATCAGCAGTGCGAGGCCGCGAAGCTGTTCTCTGGTGCCGTGCACGGGGCGATGCGCCTCTTAGCCTCACGTGGACAAGGCTTGGCCGCCGTTTAGATCTTGATTCTTTTCGGTATGTTTTCTATGAACAGATTCTAGCAGTCATATCATGACTTAAATTGTGTTACCACGTGTTTTTTAATTTGCAGGTGGTCGATATCAGAAAGCGGCGCGGGTGGTGCCGGAGAGGCGTTGCGGTCAGAGCTCAGATTGAGAGCCGCCGAAGGTGCCGACGCAGGCGAATACCGATGCCTAGCCGCCAATCATTACGGTCGAGCTGAAATGCTTGTCTTCCTGCATGTCGAAGGTATACTGAAATTTACCTCATCCCCTGATCTTAGTTTCAAAGAATTTGTGTCAATATTCGTTTTTTTTATTGTTAAACAGAACCCCCTGCAGCGCCAGCTGGCCTGAGGCTTGGTGGCGTGGGCGCACGCTGGGTCCGATTAGTTTGGGACGCGAGCTCAACTGACGCTCACTATACCGCACTGTACACTCCTCTGAATCTGCCGCCCGGTTCAGCAGCTTTAGCTGTCAATCTTACGCTTGAAACACCGTCACTTGATGCGGAGATACCTGCTGGCGCATTGTCTGCAATACTACCTGGGCTGCGGCCGGCAGCAGCCTATTCATTGCGTGCGATTGCCGCTAATCATGTTGGTGCTTCCCCACCTTCCGCACCTCTCCTATTCACTACACTCGAAGAAGGTGAGTCTCAGATACAAGTGTTTTGATAAAATTATCTTGAAGTACTTAGAAGGGTTGTGTCACTGTAATTTGACATATTTTATGTGCAGCTCCATCAAGCGCTCCCCAAGATGTGAGAGTGCGAGCGGTCGCACCAGGTGAACTACTGGTTTCTTGGGCGGTGAGTTTTATATCAACGACAACTTCTAGACTCTTAAAGCGTTCAAACTGCTAATTTGTTTGATTGTTTTATCTTGTAAGGCACCATCGCGAGATTCGTGGAATGGCGAGCTTGTAGGATACGTGGTGACGTGGCGAGCGCTATCCGGAGCTGATGATGATGAAGAAGCAGAGGGTGAAGAAGCAGCAGCGCGTTCAGGTATGAATACTAAAAACATACCACGGGTACCTACTAATATAAACTTTCTAACAAACTCATTAAAGACTAGGTATATGGCTGCCATATTATGTGGAGGCATTGCATAATATTTAAAGAACAAGTTTTTTAATTATGCCCCTGCTTATGAATCACCGCAATCCGAACAGGTAGTGCGGCGGTGGCAGGCTGGGCGCGTGCTGAGCTGACGCTACGCGGGTTGCATAGCTTTGCTCGCTACGCCGTTTCCCTACGAGCTTACAATCGCGCCGGGGCCGGCCCGCCCGCTCCACCAGTGTATGCTTCAACCGCTGATGGAGGTTAGTAGTTTAGTAGGCATAGTATAAAGGTTGAGACAGATAGGTATTAGCATACTTCTATTCTTCGTAGTCAATATAATACGTTTTATCATAGACTAACTTATACATAGACTGTTCGCCCCATACAACTCTAAATTCTTTTTCAAAAACGTTAACAGATGGCGCCGCGTGCGCCATTGGCACATAAACGTATTTTGACTGCTTATATTCTCCCCTCTCAGTATCTGACAATATATATTTTTAATTGAATTAACATATCGTAGCAAAGAAAATCATTTTACAGCCTTTTAAACAATAGAAATATATGTATGAAGATTTTAAATTTATTAGCATTGATTCATTTAAACGCCATCTATCGTGCAATAGATTAATGATCTCGTCATTGAATTTTAGCTTGCTATCGGAGTAAAACATTAAATGGATAGATCCGTTTAGGACAAAAGAGGCCATAGATGTCACTAAAATCAATTTTGCACAAAAATATAAGAGAGGATGCGAATATAAGTGTAAAACCGCAAATAAAGCCCTGTGGCCCTACCGCGAAAAACGAAATTCGTAAATTTCGAGGATTTTTCTTTGTCACTCCAATCTTCCATAACTATCGAAATTTGTAAACATACATCGTGTCTTTGGCACTTTAAGTAAAAAGCCTACCACAGACTCCGAAAACCGTAAATTTAGAACATCTAGCTCTGTTATTTCAACAAAGGCGTCTTGATTTGATTAGGACAGCAACAAATCCCCAAAATTTGCTGATTTCGAAGTTCGCGGAAATCGAAATTCGTAAATTTCGAAGATTTTTCTCTGTCACTCCAACGAAGGTGTCGTGAGCGGGCAATGAGCGGGACTAATCCTCGAAATTTGCGGATTTCGATTTTCGCGGAAGGGCTGATGATGCTAATATGTAGATTTAGATAGAGCTCGAGATACGGTTTAACACCAAATGAATTATTAGATGTTTAGCAAATCCCTAAATATACGCTCCTGAATCTCTGTTGCCTATCATAGGCTCATTTCCGTCAAATTCGATATTTGCACCAGCAAAAATAAAAATCCCAAAAATATGCTCACGGCGCGAAATTTTAGAACTGCGGGGACGGTAGTGGCGTGGTGTCCACTATAGTTATAGTTATTTATATGAAAACAAAAATATAGAAATGTCGTGGAGTATTTAAAAATGAATATTGATGACGATTCAGTCAAATTTTATGGTAGGTAGTGCAGCGCCTACATCCGCCACTGGTAATAGTAATAACTCGTATCTCGTATTATAAATCACGGTACAAATTTCACCATCATAAATATCATGATTGAAGCGTCAAGTTTTGAAATACCTATAATCATGCTATAATCACATGGATTTAGAATATGGATATGGATTTGACAACGTAATAATAATAGCAAGAACGAAAGGGATGGTCTTATGAAACTTTTTACTAGTGGAAGTGAAAAGGAACGATAATCGTCCGTCCTTATCACTGTGCCACTATTTTTTGTGTGTGTGTGTGTTAGATGCTAAGTCTAAGTGCCACACACACAAGTATCTTCTTAGTAGTAAGTGACTATGTCTATCCCTCTTAGTGGCACACTATGTGCGGCCCCTCGTATAATCATAATAAGTATTACATTATAGTCTACATATAGCCGAATAGGTAACTTGCAAAATAGAATCACCACTGCGAGCGAACCAACGAGCGACGTTGCCAACTTGCCACTTAGCCAGTAGCTACATCTGGCAACAAATTTACCGAAGAACTATGGCGAGATTGGCGAGGTTATTCTACCAAACCATTTTTTTTTATTCCATTTGACCTTCGACGATAATGTTCCATTCCTACGTTCGAATTCAACATAGTTGAAAAAAATACGATTATTAATAAATATATTAATCGTACATAGTTTACAAATATTAATATATTTAGGTATTTTAAGTATAGAATATTAACTCCGTAGGAAATTACGTATAAAGGAAAGACAAAATGAAGTGGCCGCCTTCCATCCAGTGCAACGTATAATTCCAGAAATACCTCATGCACCCGTATTCGTCTGTTTGAAATTTTAAATTTGCCGCCATTTAATTATCGTGGGCACAAAAAAAATGGGATGGTAATTTATTAATGAAATTGATTGTAGTTTATAAGATCGGGCATCAACCTAGGAAAAATTCTGAATTCACCCGCGGGCCCCGCTCCTGTTGCCCTGTACGTGACGGCGCACCTACTGCCCTCCCGCTCGCACACTCGCATAGTATATGCCTGAGCAACTATATGAAACGTGGCAATATTTTTAAAGATAGAATTGGTACTATTTATAATTATGTGCAATCATAAAGACTGGGTCACACCAGATGCGTGTACGTGCGCGTTGCGTGGCCGCCACCCGTTGCTACCCACCTCCCGCCACTGCCACCCGTCGACACCCAACGCCACCCGTCGCCGCCCGCCATCTCCAGCCTCAGCCCGCCGCCACCCGCCTTCCCCCGCTGCCACCCGTCACCAACCGTCCCCCGTCGCCACCCGCCTCCCCCCGCTGCCGCCCGCCACCCGTCGCCGCCCGCCTCCCCCGCCGCCACCCGTCGCCACCCACCGCCACCCGCCTCCCGTCGCCGCCGCCCGCCTCCCCCCGCTGCCACCCGTCACCACCCGTCGCCGCCCGCCTCACTCCGCTGGATGCGGGTGGCGCAGGACAGGTCTTTGTGGCAATCTTTGGGGGAGGCTTACGTTCAGCAGTGGAAGTCTTCTCTGAAACTTCTCGGCTGATATGATGATGATTATGATGATGATGAATTAGTCATAATAAAGTCTAAAAGTGGTAGAACACATTTTTTGTCGACTGTACATAGGTACGGTCGCACGGAGGCGCACAAATTTGAGTTTATTACTACATTTCAAGTGATAACTGATATACATACAGTCTGTTACCATCAAGCGGGCTTTTATTGGAGTTACATCTTTAGTTAGATTTTTTAATTAAATAGTGCTCAGGACATTGTCAAAAATCTTCATCTAGGTATCATCATCATCATCATTTAAATATTTTGCAAACGGGTTATTGACGTAATTTACGTCGATAATTGCCGGACATGTATGTATGTTTGTATCGACATAAATTGCGTGAGTAACCCGTTTGCTAAATATTTAAATATGTTAGAGTCTCACGTTAGTTATAAATTCTAAAATCTTCATCTCGTTACTCAGTGACAATAAAAGCCTCCATGATGGTCTAGTTGCTGCATGTAAGTATTATATGTATTTAGTTAGCTAATCCTCTAGGCTTATCGCGAACTT
>JALPQI010030579.1:0-15417 GCA_025490895.1 Thaumatotibia leucotreta | reverse complement strand
TAACACCAAATGAATTATTAGATGTTTAGCAAATCCCTAAATATACGCTCCTGAATCTCTGTTGCCTATCATAGGCTCATTTCCGTCAAATTCGATATTTGCACCAGCAAAAATAAAAATCCCAAAAATATGCTCACGGCGCGAAATTTTAGAACTGCGGGGACGGTAGTGGCGTGGTGTCCACTATAGTTATAGTTATTTATATGAAAACAAAAATATAGAAATGTCGTGGAGTATTTAAAAATGAATATTGATGACGATTCAGTCAAATTTTATGGTAGGTAGTGCAGCGCCTACATCCGCCACTGGTAATAGTAATAACTCGTATCTCGTATTATAAATCACGGTACAAATTTCACCATCATAAATATCATGATTGAAGCGTCAAGTTTTGAAATACCTATAATCATGCTATAATCACATGGATTTAGAATATGGATATGGATTTGACAACGTAATAATAATAGCAAGAACGAAAGGGATGGTCTTATGAAACTTTTTACTAGTGGAAGTGAAAAGGAACGATAATCGTCCGTCCTTATCACTGTGCCACTATTTTTTGTGTGTGTGTGTGTTAGATGCTAAGTCTAAGTGCCACACACACAAGTATCTTCTTAGTAGTAAGTGACTATGTCTATCCCTCTTAGTGGCACACTATGTGCGGCCCCTCGTATAATCATAATAAGTATTACATTATAGTCTACATATAGCCGAATAGGTAACTTGCAAAATAGAATCACCACTGCGAGCGAACCAACGAGCGACGTTGCCAACTTGCCACTTAGCCAGTAGCTACATCTGGCAACAAATTTACCGAAGAACTATGGCGAGATTGGCGAGGTTATTCTACCAAACCATTTTTTTTTTATTCCATTTGACCTTCGACGATAATGTTCCATTCCTACGTTCGAATTCAACATAGTTGAAAAAAATACGATTATTAATAAATATATTAATCGTACATAGTTTACAAATATTAATATATTTAGGTATTTTAAGTATAGAATATTAACTCCGTAGGAAATTACGTATAAAGGAAAGACAAAATGAAGTGGCCGCCTTCCATCCAGTGCAACGTATAATTCCAGAAATACCTCATGCACCCGTATTCGTCTGTTTGAAATTTTAAATTTGCCGCCATTTAATTATCGTGGGCACAAAAAAAATGGGATGGTAATTTATTAATGAAATTGATTGTAGTTTATAAGATCGGGCATCAACCTAGGAAAAATTCTGAATTCACCCGCGGGCCCCGCTCCTGTTGCCCTGTACGTGACGGCGCACCTACTGCCCTCCCGCTCGCACACTCGCATAGTATATGCCTGAGCAACTATATGAAACGTGGCAATATTTTTAAAGATAGAATTGGTACTATTTATAATTATGTGCAATCATAAAGACTGGGTCACACCAGATGCGTGTACGTGCGCGTTGCGTGGCCGCCACCCGTTGCTACCCACCTCCCGCCACTGCCACCCGTCGACACCCAACGCCACCCGTCGCCGCCCGCCATCTCCAGCCTCAGCCCGCCGCCACCCGCCTTCCCCCGCTGCCACCCGTCACCAACCGTCCCCGTCGCCACCCGCCTCCCCCCGCTGCCGCCCGCCACCCGTCGCCGCCCGCCTCCCCCGCCGCCACCCGTCGCCACCCACCGCCACCCGCCTCCCGTCGCCGCCGCCCGCCTCCCCCCGCTGCCACCCGTCACCACCCGTCGCCGCCCGCCTCACTCCGCTGGATGCGGGTGGCGCAGGACAGGTCTTTGTGGCAATCTTTGGGGGAGGCTTACGTTCAGCAGTGGAAGTCTTCTCTGAAACTTCTCGGCTGATATGATGATGATTATGATGATGATGAATTAGTCATAATAAAGTCTAAAAGTGGTAGAACACATTTTTTTGTCGACTGTACATAGGTACGGTCGCACGGAGGCGCACAAATTTGAGTTTATTACTACATTTCAAGTGATAACTGATATACATACAGTCTGTTACCATCAAGCGGGCTTTTATTGGAGTTACATCTTTAGTTAGATTTTTTAATTAAATAGTGCTCAGGACATTGTCAAAAATCTTCATCTAGGTATCATCATCATCATCATTTAAATATTTTGCAAACGGGTTATTGACGTAATTTACGTCGATAATTGCCGGACATGTATGTATGTTTGTATCGACATAAATTGCGTGAGTAACCCGTTTGCTAAATATTTAAATATGTTAGAGTCTCACGTTAGTTATAAATTCTAAAATCTTCATCTCGTTACTCAGTGACAATAAAAGCCTCCATGATGGTCTAGTTGCTGCATGTAAGTATTATATGTATTTAGTTAGCTAATCCTCTAGGCTTATCGCGAACTTCGAAAAATGAAAATTTCGGCCATCTTTCTCTTGCAACTTATTTTCGATATGCAACTTATTTTCAATCGTATTTCGGTATACATAATTATACGTATAGTGTTTAGAGTTCAAATACCGGCGAGGAAATTATTTGTGTATTTATTTATCACGAATATTTGTTTCTTGGTCGTGGCTAGGAGGCAGCCAGGTATTTAAGTATCTATATGAATTTATCTCTCTAATATTCATTTTTACATGTCATTGAAAAATGTATGTTATGTTATGGTCACCAGCATTGCCTGAGGGGTGCGATCTACCCATTAGAATAGACGGGGCAGATTCGACCTACTGCCGACAAGGACGCGTATGACGGACTTGAGGCTTCGTCCGTTAGTACAGCGACGCACACCCGAACGTGACCATCTCCCTACCCCCAACATTTACAGCTTATAGACAATTTATATCTGGAGGCTTTTGATGGTCCAGCGTTTATCGTGGCATGTGTCACTCGTTAACATTAAAAAGTGACAGAAACTACGACAAACAATAAAAACGCAACCATCATCACTGCCTACTGGTATCAGACTGTACACATACAACCGTTGGCCACACACCACTGAATACGTTTAGTTATATTATTGCACTTACTACGCTTAAAGTCCGGCAAACCATGTTACGCATTTTAATAAATGCCCGGTCGCCGGTAACATACTGTATACATCAAATCATTGGGCAAAGGCTACTGAAAATGTTTGTTTAGGTATATTATTGAACTTAATAAAACTATAGTACGGTAGGTAACTCATATTACCGGTTTTTAAAAATACCCGGACGCCGGTAACAGATTGTATACCGGATGGAAATTATTTTTGGGTCTGTGAGGGCAACTACCAGATTCAGAGTAGCTACGCGAAAATAGTCTTAAAAGACTTTCCCTCGATTTTAAATTAATAAAGATTGGCGTTTACACATTTTGAAAAAACATACAGGGTGGGAGAAAATGGTCATTTTAGACAAACTTTTTTTTGACGCCAATATATCCTGTTTCTGTTCAGGACCAAAAGCTCGTAAGGGACCAAAAAAAATGTTTCGGCTAGAAAAGCCACAAATCAAAAATTTAAATTCACAATCAAATTGTATGAAAAATTAAAAAAAAAATCTCCCTTTATTTTTTATGCCCATCGATTCCATTCCTATCCAGTACCAATAGTTTCCTAGGGGTCACCTTACGGCGATGTACAAAGAAGACAAAGATTCAAGAAAACTGGTTTCATAATTTTACTATGGGAAAAAAGTGTCTTTTATCTGTCACGATTGGCATAAAAATAAATGTCTTTGAAAATGATATGAAGGATTATACCTACATCTCATTTTTATTTAAAAGCAATTCGTTTTCGAGATATCAGCTCTCAAAGTCTGAAAAATGTGTCCCCCCCCCTCTACTTTTTAAACTACGCGATATAAAATTAATAAAAAAAATATGTTATGCACATTAAAAAGCTCTATCAACGATTTTTGGTTTGATTAAATTATCTCCTATAGTTTTTGAGGTAGGTTGATTTAACTGTATTTTTTTAATAATAAATTGATAATGGTACGGATTTACGGAACCCTTCGCGCGCGAGTCCGACTCGCACTTCGCCGGTTTTTTTTCCTAACAGGTTGAGTTTGGGCAGCAAAAAAAATACGTGTCCGTTATTTTAGACCGTTAAAATGTTATAGAGTATATAACATTATATTATATCAAAATGAATCAAATCGAAGTCGGACAGTTGGGTACCCTAACCTTCCTTGTTAGAGTTGCGCGTGCAATTAAATTTGCCCCGTGACGTACAGTACAGCACATGCGCGAGCGCGAGCGGTTATGCATTTCCAGCTCGCGGAGGTCGCCTCGCCCGCTCGGCGGCGGCGCCTCGTTGCCAGGTCTCTCGATCAGCTTTCCGCGTGAAGAAGGTGAAAAAGGTCGTACGTACATTTATTAAGTACCCACTATGTACCACATCTATTTGGGAAATTATTTTAGGTCTGTAAGGGCAGCTACCAGATTTAAAGTAATTAGAAGGCCTTAGAATACCTTCCTTCGATTTTAAATTAATGAAGATTAGCGTTTACAGTTTTTAGAAAAAATATACAGGATCCTGTTTCTATTCAGGATAAAAAGTTTGTATCTATAGGACCAAGTTTTTATACCAATCGATTCCATTCCTACCAATAGTTTCCCAATAATAGGTTCCAATTCAACTTACGGCAATGTACAAAAAAGCCAAAAATGAAAGAAAACCGTTCATACATTTACAATGGGAATAAATGAAATTTTAATTACATTAACTGTCACGCTAATTAATGTTGCCAATGTTTTCATACAATATTATTGTCATTTAGCATACGAGGACTAATTAGTGAAAGTAATATCAAGAAATAACTAAGTCCATATCACACATCACATAATAACCTGAATATTACCGAATAACCTAGTTTTACATGTGTCAATAAAATTTATACCTACACAATAAAATTGAAATAACAGTGAATCTATCTAAAAGTAGTCTCCGTAATTTATCATCCATCACAGTTTATTTCGATATAATTTATTGAAGCTATTCAGTCGACAAACAATTGATGTCTCTCCAGTTTTGCCAATGCGATTTTAAGGCCCGTCTCTCACGAGGCGACGCTCAAGCGATTTGCGTTTCATATCCGTATCCTACACGTCGCTTGTGAGGATCTGAGGATCCGCCATATATATTGATTTACGACCTTGCACACACGACGAGACACGAGACGCGTTGACGACGCGTTTGATATCATATATCAGTCGCTCGCTACTGTCGTGCTGGTCGCACGCTATTCGAGTCGCATACGCGTTGCAGACGAAATAGCGGCGGCGGCGGAACTTTTTAATGTTAATTTCGTACAGGAGGTGGAAAAATATGCATGTTTGTACAATTATAAGATAAGCTGCCAGAGTATGTCAGGAAAAAGTATGTAACAGAAAAGTCGTGGATTGAGATTGGAAAAAAAAAACTTAAATTATTAAAAGGTATACGGATGCATCCAGAATCATTTTTTATATTTCCACTTGTTTTTGTAATAAATATATAGCAAAATATTGTCTTCATCACTCGAGTCCTAGACATTATCGCACGAATGTGTTCCGCAACTGATGCAATGTCAGTGTTGTAATCATGTTTTTTCAATATATATCATAAAGCGACATCTACTGACAAGTAGTAGGGCCGACAATGGTACACCAGAAGCAATACTACCTACTCATCACTAGATGTCACTGTAAGTCCAAATATTATACAAGCTGTATTAATCCTTATGTATGACAACTAACGCCAACTAGTGCTGAAGTTATTCAACAGGCAAAATTTACTAACGCTGCCTAGTGTCGAGGTATATTTTGGCTGTCGCATATTTTTGTATGGGCTTGACATATCTGGTATTTCTTTTATTTATGACTTAACTCTACATAGATTAAATCTAAGTAGGTAATCTACTCGTACTTAACCTAACCTATATCTAAGATTAGCCCTTATGGTATTGGTTTTCTTAGTTATCACTTTCTTTTTTCAGTGTATCTATAACGCAAACTAAAAAAGACAATAGGTTTAGGTAACTCGGTACGTTTACTATTTCATAAATAAAATACATTATCGAAAGAGACACAATGAATAATGAAAGTGTCATATTATCAGTTTTGAGAAAGGTAACAAAGGGATAAAGGTTCGACATTTTCACACTTACATAATTTTATTGCGTTGCCAACCAAGCTATACTATACTCCATTTATTATTTCCATGCAATATTTTATCCAAATACCAGTGGCCTATTTCACCATAATTACAAGTGTGACAATTGTAAAATATCACTGTTACTAACGTCACAGGCCTCCGTAGGCTACGGCTACCGCTTACTATCGGACGGTCCATGTGCTTGTTTACCACCAACATAAAATTATTACGAATAACGTTATTATATCGTTAATAAAATACTTTTTATTTTCCGAAACCCGTGACAATTGTCGCAAGGCTTAGTACAATTTTCATTAAATCTTGACATGTGGTTCGGCATATGTCGGAATTTCGCTACAATTGTCGTGTTTTTTGTGACAATTGTAATTTCGCTTCGTAAAAAAGTAGCTATTTCCTGCTGATTTATTAAAGTTCCTGCACTACATTTTATGTTGGAGGTAAACAAACGCACGGCCCTTCCGTTGATAAATGGTAACTGTAGCCTATAAACGCCCCCGATTGAAGAAACAGAAAAATTACAATTGTAGCACTTGTCAATATGGTGAAATTGGGGCCAGGCCGTGTGGTGACGGCAGTAAGAATACATTTGTCACCACCCCAACTGCTCTTGCGGGTGTCTTAAGAGTCGACTAAGGGATTGAAGTGGCACTGACCACTATTTGATAAAAGATTGATGATGGGCAGCAGCGTCATCATAGTGGACACATTACTGCGATCGCCAATCCGCTTGCTCAGCGTGGCGATTATGGGTATTTACCTCCTAATGCGTCTATACGCATAGTTAATAGGAGAGGCCTACGTCCAACAGTGGACTAACATAGGCTGATGATGATGATGATGACCAGGCCGATGTTCAGTCAGCGTCAAATACTTTGTAACCGCCAAAGTAGTACCTAAATAATTCGTTACATCATATAATACAGGGTGTTTGTTATGTCGTTAGCCAAATTTGGATATGTCATTCGCGATCACCAGTACACAACATTTTTGAAAAAAAAAGTAACACTTTTTTTTTAGTTTTTTTTCCGTTTTTTATCCGGCAAAAATATAATTTGTGGTCACTAGGCAAGTTTGTTTCAATCCGTGCGATTCGATGGCAGACAAAAGGGTAGCAGGTTTGAGTAGTCAAGTCTTAGCCAATCAGGAGTTCATCACAAGCACCGATCAGCCGACGTCACTCACCCCACCATCGGCACTAAACAATGAATAAAATGTCCTAACTAGATGCACACACGATTGTTATTTGATTAAAACTGCCCAAGCGCATACCTACCTGTACCTGCTCGTCGTCATCAACAATTCAATTTGCTTAGAGAGTGCATTAGAATCGATATCTGAGGTAAGCCAGTACGCGTTTGTATGACGGAACATTTAAGTTACTACGTTCTTGAGGTCAAATTATGCTGGCTCGGCTGATCGCAAGATGCCATGTGCCATTTGTACAGCACTCTGTAAACAAAGAAGGAGTGCGCTTGTGTAAACGCGCTCGAGTCAAACTACCCTCAGATCGGCGCGCAACTCAAAATACCCTCATTATTAGTACTGTATGCGATAGACTGATAATGCTGTCTCCTGAGATTTACCTGCAAGTTAAGCTCCACCTCCATTCCCCACCACGCGTAGGAAACTTGTTACATACGTACGTTATAACGCATTGAATTAGTTACCTTATGCGGGTTAATTAAAGTTGCAAACTCAAACACCCTTTCCAATCTGATTTGGCAGTTATGAGATGATGGGGCAGTACGCAAAGTAAGCAAGTGATCATAGTGACCAAACATTCGTTAGATAATGGGATTTAAAAAAAAATCTATAACAAAAAGGATAATGAAAAATGGATTATTTTTGTTTTACCAAATATTTTTTTACGCCTTTACCCAACACATATTGCAATATGGCTAATGATATAACAAACACCCTGTATTTTTAGTATGTTGTACCAAAACATTTGGCCACTTTGCCGGGTACAATGTAATTAACAACCCCATCCTAGAGTCCCAATTCCTGACAAACCCCAATAATAGACATTTATTTTGCAATCATAATGTCTTAGCCATGGAGTTGAAAGTAGGGTGTCGAAAACTCGGTCATAACCCTTTAATGGGTATTGGCATATAACGGTTTGTAGGCACCTTGTTTGAATTATGAGACATTTGACTAAACCGACAGACTCAGCGTCGGCGACCCAGCGTCGGCGACTCAGCATCAGCGACTCAGCAATGACATGAATGACGCTTTAAGTTTGTTTAAAAACAGTGTCACACTAAAGACAAAAGCTACTTACCTTGGATAATTTTAAAAAATGCGCATATTGACACAATGCTTCCAAAAACCGCCATAAGGAAAATTAATATCATGCCCCAAGTTGTGAGATAAATCGCCCACTGCGGCACCTTGGCTTCAAATATAGACCATATCAATATTACCAACGATGTTACAGCCTCCACAATCCGTAAAACCATCATGATTAATGGTGAATCATCTCGTTGCCATGATGATGCGTAAAAATCTCTTAGAAATTGTCGGTGTCGTGATGCGGTATAACTTTTTTCGAAATGCATAATTACGAGTAAGTTTCAGTCGATACCGTCATGTGTAACTACAATTGTTTTTCATGGCAATCATTCATAGCAAAGAACTTTGTGATTGGAGCTAACTATATAATATGATCGAATGTTAAACTGTGGTTGAATTTTTGCGTAAAAATAGAGTGTACAGCGCCGTTGCGTGAGCGCGTACCTATGCCGACTGGCACAATTTGTCGTTGTTCAATCTTGCGCAGTCATTCATATCAGTAGCATTTTTAATTATTTTTGCACTCTACTTAACCCTTTAAAGTGAAGTGAGTGCATGGAATTTCCGAAAGCATTTTCTACCGAAGGAACTTTATGTAATATTTTCAGTAATAAAAACCATTTTTATCGCTTTGTCTAACGAGGGTGTCCCCAAATCAATCAGCGCGAAATCGGCGTCAGTCGGTCGAAAAAGTTTTATATCGACAGGAACTATACATAATATTCGATATAGGGTAAATTGCTAGTAACTGCTCACTCTCCAGTAACTGGACAGTAGACACCTTATATAAAAATTAGTTTGTTCGAAAATGTACTGATAGTTAGAATTCATTTTAAATACGATGTGTCATGATGTCAATCTTAATTACTCTCCCTCTTCCAAAATAAATTCGAATTATTTACGAAACCTGAGGTGAATGTTTGCTATGTTCTTGGATGAAACCTGTGGTGTAGATCATTATATTAAAATGTTAATTAATAATATTCACTGTTCACATGTAAATTTGAATGCTAATGTAACCAAGCTAATTTTTGTTTTATGCTAATAAACAATTTAAATTCTAGTTATAAGCACATACATAGAGTTCATTTATATATGTCGCAGGCGGATTGTATAATCCGCCGTATTACAATACGACTAGCCGGATTACAAAACAGCCCTGTTTTGTAATACGGCGAATTGACGATTAGCCGGATTGTCATTCCGATACGTTCTTCAATATGGCGGCCCACGTTTAGCCGTATTGAAAAACTATTCCGATTGTAGGGTGACTATCTCACCATACTTACAAAATAAAACAATGTGGAAATTGCAACATTTTTACTTATAAAGAAGAAATCGAACTTATTTATGGTAGGTAATCAGTTATTTTTAAATTACAATTCACAAGATACAGCCATCAAAAAACATGCTATATGGGCATTTTCACTTCTAGGGACACCCAATTAGCTTAACTCTCACAAAAAAGTTAACTTCGATATCAGCTTTGTAACGACAATTAAGCATGAAATATTTACGTAAAAACATTTTATTTGTGTTTTTATATTGCATATACGCGTATTATTTCTGGATTAAATGATAAAAAAATATTTTACTTAATATTTAATGCTTAATTGTCGTTACAAAGCTGACAAAGAAGTTAACTTTTTTGTGAGAGTTAAGCTAATTGGGTGTCCCTAGAAGTGAAAATGCCCATATTAATAAATATGATTAAAAAAGGTTATTGTAGTAAGATTTTTCTTATTAAAAATGTTACATTTACATTTTTAATAAGAAAAATCGGTGGGCGTGATAAAATGCAATATGCTATATTAATAAATATGATTAAAAAGGTTACTGAAGTAAGATTTTTCTTATTAAAAATGTTACATTTACATTTGGGCGTGATAAAATGCAATATCTTATTCAATTTCTTATTAAAAATGTTACATTTACATTTTTAATAAGAAAAATCTTACTACAGTAACCTTTTTAATCATATTTATTAATATAGCATATTGCATTTTATCACGCCCACCGTGCCCACCTTGTGAATTTCCATCAAAGTATCGAAATACTGTTCCGTGGGTATTACTCGAACAGTAGTAATAGACGTTCGAATATAGTCCCACTCCGCACCGCAAACTTGGTCCGCTCCGTACGTGCGCTCGACTCGCCACACCATCGCACCGTTTAAAAACGGTCCAGTGCTTTTCGTGCTACTAGACAGTGATCATGTCGATATGCCTCCGATTTTATCCAAAAAAGCTAAAATCGCGTTAGTTTTGGCAACCATTGTCGCTACAACACCAATTAATAAACAGAAAGAAAATAATGGGCAAAATGTTATTTAAAAGACAGAGAGTCGGTGCGGAGAGGACCAAATTCGAACGTCTGTTAATACTTGTAGGGTCTTCTGGTTTATTTTTTTTAAAGATTAAATCAAATTCACCGCGTATTTATTATACCAGTAATATTGGGTAGCATTCCGCCGAACACCGTCATTCATGGCTACTTTGGCGGATTTTATGTGATCTATAACCTCAATAACTCTCTCTTTGGTCCAGGGTTTTTGTAACGTTCCGCTTTGAGAATTATAGAAGTTGCTTAGTTGTTCATCAAAGTTTTTCTTAAATTCACTGTTTTCGCACATATTTAACACTTTTTCGTCGTTTATTCCACCATTGACTTTGTAAATTCACAACAACACTCCCGGCAAACGACGCCATTTTTGTTGTTATGACAGGCAACGCCGCGAGTGTCAGAAATGGGAACCAAAAACTGACAAAGCGGCGGCTCATGACTCGCCGTATTACAATATGGCTAGCCGCATTGAATAACGTTTGGTGTCGAACACAATCCGCCTGATTTTCATTTAGCCGTATTCAATCCGGCTAGTCGTCAATCCGCCGTATTACAAAACAGGGCTGTTTTGTAATCCGGCTAGGCGTATTGTAATACGGCGGATTATACAATCCGCCTTCGACATATATAAGGTGACAATTTACTGGTTAGTGGCCAGTTACTAGCAATTCACCCTAATGGAACTAACCAATTTTTACCATATTTTACAATTTCACTAAAAGTTTTACCTTTTTTTTTTATACCACGTCGGTGGCAAACAAGCATACGGCCCGCCTGATGGAAAGCAGTCACCGTAGCCTATGGGCGCCTGCAACCTCAGGGTGTCACATGCGCGTTGCCGACCCAATAAAAATAACGTTGGCACAACAAATACGGGGCTCCACTCCACCTGAGCGTAAGTGAAAAGTAGAGCCCAAATCGCGGCGGCAACGAAGAGGAGACAATTAGTAACCTGTTAGTTGCCACCGCCTTGCTGGCCCGCTAGATGCTGGTAAATACACCGGCTGACCCCGAAACACGGCAAACACGAAGGCCTATACCTATGATCGACGAAAAAAATTATTTGTATATAAACCATTGTCTTATTTTATCAGAATTAAGCTGGATAAAGATTGTCTGATATATTAGACCACGGCGCTCAAAAGGTTAAATGTCCCATAATATTGACTGAAGTACATGACTCCGATTCACTGGTTAGGATATAAGAAAAACAATATTTAAATTTGATACAAATATAATTACTAATTAAATTTATTTACAGTAGCTTACCAATAACCTTAATTAAAATATATTTACAAACAATATATTTTACATCTATCAAACATTACAGTATACAGTAAATATACGGAATGTTTCTTTTTTGTAAAACTACTCATCCAAAAACAACTAGATGCTTAAAAGTTGTTATAAATATCCAGACGTCAAATTTGAAAAGTAAGTACATTCTGCTCCCTTACACCATAGATGATAAAACGATGGAAATTAAGAACTTTAAAAAGGAGCAAACCAAATTTACCAAACAATTAACAACTTGAAAGCTAGTTCTTCTAGGACTTTGTTTTGTGAATCTCTTCGCAGGTTCTTGATACTAGCAGAACCCAACGTGAGATACTATAATATTTATCGCATAATAACTATTAGCTGCATAAATAGATGGCCTCTTTCTTAATGACTTCATTTAAGTTTAGGCCATGCACTTATGCAGCGAATACTACATTTTCAATACGAGGCAAAGCGATAACTTTTGTATCTACAATCATTAATCAGTCAGTTAATATTTACAGTGATAAAGATATTTATTTAAATAACACTACTTTCATAAATGTCTACGTTAGCTGATATTATTCCAAGATTGAAGGATCCAAAATAATAGGGAAACTACATTGTCAGCTGTAAAAAACTTACGTTTGCCGCGTCTACAGTTTAACAACGAATTCACTCCCATCATTAGTATGAATATTTGAGCAAGTAGGGGTAAATTGCTAGTAACTGGCCAGCTTCCAGTAACTGTCCATCTTATATAAAAATGAACTCTATTTACTTATCATTAGAATTCATTTTGGAAGAGGGAGAGTGATTGACATTAACATGACACATCGTTTTAAAATATCTTCCGACATCTACTAAATATCTACATTTTTTTTAATGAATTCTAACTATAAGTACATAAGAGTTCATTTTTATATAATATGTCCAGTTACTGGAGAGTGGCCGGTTACTAGTAATTTACCTTAGTTAAACTTATTTTAAAAATACTGGTAACACCATACCCCATGCAACGGATGTGTTACGCTGTGACAATCTGCCGTCGACGAAGTTATTAAAATCCCTGTATAAAAAACAAGTAGGTATTTTGATCTCTCAGATAATGCGCTTTCATTACACCTTCCTAAATCAGTCACTGACGACAGGAATAACGTAGTACAAGTATGTAAGACACGTATGGAGATATTTCTAATCGGGTCTGTCATATGACGGCATCCCTGTGATCAGTGAATCAAGGTGTTACGTATTATCCTCGGTTGACAAACAAAACCCGCTAAGTAACGTAAGAACCTACTTGAAATAAGCTCGTATCTCAGTTCCGATTCAGTACTGAGATATGACGTTGCTAAGAGTAGAGTTTTGTTAGTCAAGCGACAATATCGGTACCTCAATATTACACGGTTCTATGTAACATTTTCGGGTAAATTAAGCCCGGACAAAGGCTATAAACACTAAGAAAAGATACGCACTCCCGTGTAAATAAAAGAGACACGGCGATACTCGCCCAGCTATCAGCTATCACCGCTGGGCGAGTGTAGGCCTGTCTCTTTTGTTCGTGTTTATAGCCGATAGTTCATAGCTCTGTAGCTCGCGGTGAGACCAGTCAGTGCCATGCCTCCACTAACACGTCTACGGATGGGTCCGCGGACGTCATCTCCGGATTCATCCGCGGACTTGTAGAGGGGGGTAGTCATCTGCGGTAGGTATTTGACGTCCGCGGACGCGTCCGCCACAGATCCGCTTGTTGTCGGTTTTTGTGGCCCGGATCAAAGGGCTCAAAGGCGAGCGTCCGGCATCGGCAGCACACGTCCGACGAGCCGTCAGTTGGCAATTTTTCTATTTCTATGTATAGCCAGCATCCACCATATTCTCTTTTTCCACTTCTTCTTAATAATTCGACTGCGATGCACCATCAAGTATTGGTTAAAAGAACTTACAAATAAATAACTGTGGCTGCTATACAGTTTCAACGTCCATCTTTCTCGCGAGTAGCGTCTGACGAGATTGTACTCAGACTGAACGATCAACAGACGTGTGGACGGTTGATGAACATTTGTCTACGGATGCATATGCCGACGTCCGCGGACCCATCCGCAGACGTGTAGTGGAGGCATCAGTGTGATAATGTTCGAATTTGAAGTTGATAAAAGTGCAAAAACCTTGTGATATTGACACAGTATGCTGCGCTAAAGTTATAATCCAGCCAAGGGTTAAGCGTAGTTAGTTATAGGGTAATCAGGCGGCGTGAAAGGTAGACTATGACTTGTAGTGCGGATAAGTGCGCCGGTCAGCTTGTCTCGGGCAATGGTGACGCCCCAGAGCGCTGAGTACACCAGAACCAGGCCTATGGTGGCGGCCACCACTAGCACCGTGTGGGGCCAGGGCGACTCCAGTCCAGGATCTCGTAGATGTAGGGGTTCCCTAATCTGGAAGAAAACACAACTCGTGTTAAATTAGGATAACAGAAAAAAATTAAAACCAATTAAAAAAAATCTCCAAGATCATGTTATAAGTCCCCCGACTTGGTGCCAAAGGGACCATCCCGATTGGCGTGATATATTCGGTTATTCGTCCATTTGTCATGCACATGCTTAATTCAAATTTAAGGTACACTCTTGGCTCAACTCAGTAGTTTTTTGTCAAGTTCTTAAATTCATCCCTTTCTGCT
This sequence comes from Thaumatotibia leucotreta, assembly GCA_025490895.1. Taxonomy (NCBI): domain Eukaryota; kingdom Metazoa; phylum Arthropoda; class Insecta; order Lepidoptera; family Tortricidae; genus Thaumatotibia; species Thaumatotibia leucotreta. Next base: position 754 of record JALPQI010030579.1, on the reverse strand, counting down.
TTCGTCACCTGTTCTTCCATTTTCGTGTGAAGCGTATTTCATATTTGGTAAACTTTGTGACGAATAACGAAAGAGCCAAAATAAGAAAATGGCAAAATCACAAAGCTTACCAAATATGAAATAGGCTTCACACGAAAATGGAAAATCATGAACGGGTGACGAATGCAGAAAGGGACGAATTTAAGAACTTGACAAAAAACGACTGAGTCGAGCCAAGAGTCTACCAAATTTAAGACTTCTATGGTTTTCTCATGGATTCGATTGTCTTAGGTTTGGTTCCAAACTGTATCAAATTAAAATGGGACTAAGCTGTAAGCATCAGCTTTCAATTAAAAAAGGAATCATCAACAATGGTTTTCTCACTCGAAAGTTCTGAGATAACAAACATAAAAAAACAGGTACTGATTGTGAGGGCTAGGCCGAAGGGCTTTGACTAGGTGAAGTACCTATTCATTTTATTCGTATCTGACTTTAATAACGTTACGACAGCTCATGCTACGGCTACAGACCCATAACGATCCTCCTATGAATGTTTACGAAACACAATCATGTCGTATATTTATGTACATACGACTGCGTACGCTATAGCTTGAGTAAGAGCGACAATTAACCCATCAGTTTCTCTGACGACATAGAATATTACAAAGAACACTGTCGCTCAATTGCAAGCCGCAAATAACGGAAACAGTAACAGTGAACCTGTCTACATCATTTTACTTATTACATTGACATAAGGTTCGTAATTATTTATAAA
>JALPQI010030578.1:0-14152 GCA_025490895.1 Thaumatotibia leucotreta | reverse complement strand
GTATCAGATTTCATACTTTGTTGTAATTGTAACCTATCTAAATCTAACATAACAAAATCAATTGAATGTGTTCATAGGTAATACACAAGGAAATTATCAGATAAAAAACGTATTAAGTAGAATGAGTTTTACGTTACAGTCAAACTACTATGCATTTATTTAATAGATACTTTAGATTTTTCAAATAAAATTGAATACGCAATTCCAGGCCTGAGCAAAAGTGGTCAAGAATATGATGGCCAATTTACTTTGTACAGAGACCATTCGGCTAACAAGCTATCGAGTCCGGATGACCGGACACACCCTGCCCTCGTTTAATCTACGACAAAGCCACATTCATACGACTAAGCCATTTAATATTCATAATTCATAACAATGAAATCACACGAATCAATACCCCATGCATAAAAATAATGCGTTAAGCATTGTCAAAGTATAACCCTCGAATTTAATAAACGGGATAGCTATTAGCGTTATTATTCATATTTTTGTGGGCAACGGTATCAACTAACATTCTAATTTAGTCGAAAATAAGGGCATAGATAACAGTGTTTTTGAAATCGAAAATACACAGTTGTCACATGATTAACCAGTCGAAAAAGTACTAAAAGTACCATTTTACGGATTTCAAAAGAACATAATCCATGATTAAGTCCGAAATAATAACGAAATACTGATTCACCTGCCAATTAGATTCGGTATTGGTTCGTCTTACTCAAATCATTCGACGAGCCAAGTTAACTTGCACTCGAGAAAGACAGACAGGCAAGTACAGTCTAAGTATCCCAACATCACAAACTTTATATACAATACCCCACCCTAACAATGATTTTATTACTTGGTCAATAAATAAAGTCTACAATGGGTGCTCGATAAAAATAGGAACGGCAGAAATATAACTCACGGATTATACGCAAAAACATTCCTAAGTAATGAAAATAGTTGAAGATTATTCGAGAGATTCTACGTAATATAACAATTAAGGACTAGGTAGATTACACAGATAGATTTACCTCTTTTTAAATCCCCCACTCGCTGGTACAGACCACATTTCAGAACGTATGTCCAAAGCACAAAATTCAAAATCGTTAACACGTTTTTGAAGCCGTCCGTCAAAAAGTAATAAAAGTTTTGAGTGGAAATCTATTTTCGGGCACAAAGTGATATGGTTCTTTGACAAGGATTTTCATGACACTGTTTTTCTCATTGTTTTCTTGTTTAAGTATTTAACATTATAACAAGTCATTTGAACAAATCTTGGTTTAGTTTACAATAATTAATGGTTCCTTACTAGTAAATCTAGACACGCGGTAGCGTTTAAAGAAAAGATACGCATAACAAAACATTACAACTTGAAAATGTGCATTTCTGACTCGACTAGCTGCATAAAGTAAACATCCGTTTCCGAAAGCGAAATGTACGTAATGTCAATCAATAATACCTCAATAAAGAACAAAATCTTCTTCTTTATCTTGTTTTGACGGCTCGCTTACTCAAGGAACAATTCTGTTTGAAAGGAGTTAATGCAAGGGATTTAGATGATTGCGATTTCACCGATTTAACGTCTAAAGTCGCAAAATTCGAGAATCTGTCTTTGTCACTCCAAAGGAGGGGGGTATTTGGTCTGACAAAGACAGTTGCTTCGAATTCACGATATTCAGTTTGCGGTAGGGCCTCAGTCCCTCTGATCCGAAATTAGTATGTAGGTACCACAGACGTCGGGCCTAAATGCGATTATCGAGTACGATCGAACCCCAATGACAGATGGCATACACAATGGAGACAGTAGAATGTGCCATTGTTAAAGCAATTCCGATTGATTCTAGTTTTAGGGGCAATTCTGCGTATTCATTCTGAGATCAATCGGCTTAAAATCGATTTTTCATCGCCTAATGATGACAGTTTCGGATTACGTTCATATTGGTTGTACAATGGTTGCTAAATTGGTGGATGTTGAAAAATTTGACAGGTCGGGACGGAATTATGATGAAGTGTGATTTTAGCGGAGTCATCTACATGATTAGTTCCTATTGACATTAAAAACATTGATCTTTGCTATCACTATCAATCTTTTAAACATATTGCCAATAATTAATAAAAAAACTCAAAAACACCTAAACATTAATGTTAGTGTACAGCATGATTTATTTTACTAATTTAGGTAGGTACTTCAATAGCAACTGACGTCATTTTAAAGGAGGTACTTAACGGACGTACTAACGTCGGGGATAGATACCGCGTAATTATCAAAGCAGAGTTGAAATATTAAACAATTGACACTCAAATTCACCCTAATTGAATTTGTTAGTTACGCGGTATTTCACTATCCCGGACGATAAGTAGGTAAATATAGTTTAGTACAAAATATATGGTAAGTTACTGCGTGGATTGTGAAGCATGTTAATCTTAGCATATGAACGCCATAACAATATCTCGTGGCGGGTTAGGATTATCATGAACTATTTAAAAAAGTGTGATTGTTATTATAATTACTTCAATAAAATAAATAAATATTCTTCTCGTATTTTATAACAATGGTAATAAAAGAGGGATCGGCAGTTTGTCTCGCTAAGACATACTGTTGTCACAAAGCCTAATTATCAGTACGATATATGGAACTCACTCGTGCACTCCCTCAACCTATTCTTGAGGTGAAACTCAGTGTGCATGCACCTGTCAGGTTTAAATATAGGTGGTAAGTAGTCGCGTGTTATTCATACTCATACTGCACCCGAGTATGCTGATTAGGCCGGGGACACACTTATGTAAATGAATTCTTCGTAGTTTGTTTAAGCGTCCATTGCAAACAAATTGCACATACTTCAATGCTTTAATGAAAGCAAAATTTAACGTCATATTATGTTTTGGGTTAAATTCTGTGTAACAACTTTTGGCAGTAAAAAAAGGTGGTAAATTGTTTTATGATTTGACAAGAACACGCATCTACATTTTTTTTAATTTGCACCTTTCTCTCATGCCAAAGGTAGTGCGGTCAGAATAGACCATATAGTTTGAATCACTAATTTTTGTAAAGTGGATGCGTGATTTTTTGTTTAGATTAAGCGCTTAACTGCAATGGACCCGAACTGCTTATTTGCAATGGACTCATAAAATAAATAATAAAAATAAATATTTTGGGACATCTTACACAAACCGACCTAGTCCCACGATAAGCTCAATTAGGGCTTGAGATGTGGGTACCAATAGACGATATAATATAATAGATAGATACATATAGAAATGTACCTACTTAAATAAGTAGACAGCCATGACGCCCATGATCAAGGAGCACATATTTGTGATAAATAAATACACAAATAATGCCCTCGTCGGGATTCGAACCCGAAGCACCTCCATCTTCGTCACCAACTAGACTACAGAGGCTGACAAAACCCATAATTATAGGCACTCAATTTTGACGGATGACGTTATCAATTGATAAATTTATCACCATAAATTACACTTACATTTGATGAGAAGTCATGGACTTAAAAAAAATATTCTGATTTTGTCCACATTTATTCTACGTTAAAATTCCACTTCATTTTGATTTCCAGATTGCTAATGATCTTGACGGCTTGGTCATTATCTACGGTATCACGCAATAGACTCTATCTAATTAGTGTTTAACTATCGACCAATTAAGGAATCTGGTTTTTTATTTCAGTAAAGATGTGCTACTTTCGCTATATCTACTGGTGCCCGATATAACATTATATACAACACAATTATAAATGTGCAATCCACGGGAAATATATCATTATGGTTCAGGTGCCCATAATATATTTTACACTGCCTTAATATCCAGGCAAATAGTCCTGTCAACATTTCTGACACATTAACCGTATTTATTTGACCTTTGACGTTGATTGTACATCTGTTATTATAAAATGTCGGCACCGATGTAATAAAGTAATGCATATAAATAGAAATGCGTTCCTGCATCATTTCGAAACTTTCTAAACATATACCGTGTTTGAACTTTTGAACTATTGTCCGTCAACTGACGTTTGTGATACATTCATTACAACAGATCAGCTGTCCTTATAAATGGCTGCCACAATGTCAGATTGTCAAATGTTTAGCCAGCGCAACGCGACCCTTCAGGCCTCCACTGCCACAGATCACCACCTATGTGCAAGAAACTATGGCCGATTTTTGCAGTTACAAGTACAATAGCCAATGAAAATATGTAAGCCAATGAAAGTGGATAAGTGATGCCAGTATGTCTCACCATAATGTTCTGCGGTTAGAATAGCACTAAGTATCGAACCGCTTTGTGGTAGGCAAATTACCCAACTGGCGCACGTGAAATTCTAATAAAAGCGCGCAATTTTTTCAAAGCTTCAACATAATTGCGTCGATCTTCAATTTCTCTTTAATCTGCATACTGCACTGGAAATAAAACGAGATGAGCGGTGAAATTTAGAGGACCCTCAATCAATTTCGAATTAGTTATCCGTCTTAAATTCGGTAGCGGTATAACGAGCGCATTTCTGAGAACGCATTTTTAACAAAATTGGGGTATACTATTAGCGAAATTGCTTCAGGGATTTCCAGGGAATATTTGTAGTCTTCGAAGTCAGCTCAGAGAAATTACTATAGAATCTGTAGATTGTATTTTCAACTACTGTCGCGTGTAGGGTTGACAGATTTTGTATTTGAAAAGGCGGACATGCCGCCAAAAAAGTTTGACTTGATGTCGTAAAAGCCGACTGATAGGGGTTTTCCAGAAAAGACAAACTGTATTTTTTAAATTAAAGTTTCTTTTTCGTTTACGATATTGCTTCGGTGCAACCCAAACGCAGGACACTTTAAATTTGAGCGGTAATAAGCCGGATATATGTTTTCATTTACCCGGACACCTGGTAAGTAGGTAACCCTACTCGTCTCAAAGCGATTCTAGGCCATCTCAATTATAATTGGTGACAATTCTCAAAGTAGGACGGAGGTGACTTTCTTGCTCGAAGTGTGAGTCCCAATGGACGCTAATGAATAACACTTCGCTCATTAAGAATGTGACCTAATTAGCCTCGATTTCTATGTGAATATTTAACAAAAGCATACCTGTGAGTGTGCGACGGAACATTACATCGTAAAGTATTCGATGGTGCAGAAAGTAAACTTTCAAGAGTTTATTGTACGTGTAATGCTTATTGAATTTCAATGTTTCAATCATCCGTAAAAACAGCAAACGATTTTTTTTATTTATTATGATACTTGACATTGGAAAAAGAAATGGCAAACGAAAGGCTTTTGTTCACCAAATCCTTTGCACATACAATGTAATAAAAAGAGAATATGAATAATCGATTCCCGATAAAAACTGCAATCTACGCGACAAATATTGTCTCTATCAAGACATCATGAATCAAAGTCTTTTAAGTGGGTGCAGTGAACGACCTCGAAGTAAATACAGCGCTGCAGATTACCTGAGTATCCATGCACCTTATTACATAGACGAAAGGTTAAAAATGCACTGGCAATTGGCCTTGTAAATCAAGAGCAGTTCGAGAGGTAAATGCGCCTGTGGGCGAAGACGTGGTGATTCATTGCGGATGGACGGCGCTTTTGGATTTATGAAGTTCTAAACCCATTACCTCGTTTAGGTGCAGCGTAATTGGACAAACGATCAGGCTATCGCAGGGCCCAGAAACGGAACTGCGTCCTATTTGTATCCTACTTCATCATCATCATTTCAGCCATTTATCGCCCACTGCTGAGCATAGGCCTCTCTTCTAGTACATCACTCATTCCGGTCCCAAGCCAATTTAACCCAGAAGTGTTTCACAGTCTTGCAAATGTCGTCTACTCGTATCCAACGAGCTAACGGACGCCCAGAGGTTCTCTCATCTTAATACATCCTACTTGAATAAATGTAAAATGAATGTTTTGGCAAACAGAGTATTCACCATTATGCTGGCTAGTCAAAGCCAAAACTAGGTTAGTCTTATAAAAAAATGTAAGCAATGGCATGTATTTCCTACCTTTATTTTATTGACTCTTCGGTGACACTACGTCGATAGGCGGGGTGCTTGTATTGCTAACGCAGCTTAACTCTTTCACTGTCAGCGAAAGTGTTAACATACAATACAAGCTAACAAATTTCTAGATGCATTTCATAGCCCTCCTGAGATGTCATGCAGAAACCATACACTGGGTCAGTAGTATTAACATCTTATTAGAATTTCAATGATCAATGCCAAACAGTAAGAACCAGTAGAGCCTAGATTAACTACTTTCACTGCTTTTCAGGTAGGTCGACTCTTTTGTTTTTTGTACTGGTGACAAGGGTTACATTAGTATGCATATATTCCTGTATTCCTGTATATATTCCTCAGGTATAGGTTCAATATTTGTTACGAAATTTTTGGATTTTGGTCAGGTTTAAGAGTATGTATGCTGATACTCTTAAACCTGACCTAAATCCAAAAATTTCAATAATTCATCGATACAGGTCTGGCTAACATACACGTAAATATTTATTGCAATGAGTTACAACCTTCCAATTACCATCTAAGTGAACATATTGCATTAGAAAATATCACTAGTTCAATTAAAATAACATACACTAAAGAAAAAGACCAAATACAATAAAAATGATTATGCACTAAATCTGTACAAATTTTAATTTATTTCAAAGTTAACCTATAAACTGGGTCTGGTCTGGTTGTTGTATTTATTTAGGTCAAAATGACGGTAACAATAGAATTACTCTCATAGTGGTCCAATATCAGTTACTGCAGCAGATAATATGCACACAACTGCAAAACGTATGAAAAGTTTTTGCTGATAAGTTCTCATACACGTGTACTGTCATCGGCACTAACTATCATTGTTATCTAATCCCATTCAAATCAAGAAATATTCACATGACAAGCGATTGTTAAAAGTGAATAATTGCCCAACATAATTACATTAGCATTTCTCGTTTCCCAAATCCTGTTTTACAAATTTATTTAGTAGCTTTTGTTATAATTTTTGTATTTTGATTCTTTACATCTTGATAAAAATTTGATAAACTGCCTAAATGTATAATTCCGTAAGCAAACCTTGTTATATTGCTTTAATTATGGGAATATGTCAGTTTTTATTTTTATACGAAGAATATTTCTTTGCTTTTCTTGTCATCTTTATTTTAGACACTGATTTTATAATATAGGGTAGAACAGCCATTAGACCCTGATTTTATAATATAAGGTAGAACAGCCATTAATTGTCACTCCGTACGATAGCCATTAATCACATAATCACTTGGAAATAAGTTTTAATACATTATACACTAAGTTTTAATATGAGCAAGCAACAGGTGGATTTATCAAAGTAACGAGTTCTTCAATCAATTATAAATATATCGCATTGAGGATTAGAATAATTATTCAGAAATTAACGATTGAGAACCGTTTCTCCTTCATTAAACGCTGAATTTTTTATGCAAAGCCTTTTTTGCTTCACGCCAAATTACGTTTAGGAACATAAGTTTCCTCTCAAAGATTCATAGGATGCATGTAAACGAAGAAGCGGCACTCCTTACATTAGGCCGAGTGCACAATACATAGTTATGCTTTACACACCTGTTCTGTTATTTAAAATATAGATAAACACCATTTAATTTCCATAACTTGCAACTTAGGTATTATAAGTAATTATAACAGAGAAATAAAAAAAGGGATCCATCTTAAAATTAAATTACCTTAGTAGCATACATGAATTTATTTTTAGGGACAGTGATCGAAAGGGGGTACCTACAGTTCGTACACTTTAGATTAGAGTACTCACTTTTATATGGGTTACATGGAAATGTTAAAGAAATGGATGGATTTGGACAAATACTTCATATCTGGACAAAAAGTAGGAAATACTCTCTAGAAATAAAATTCGTCATGCAGAACTGGAAAAAATAGGTAACCTAGTAATGATCAACTTATTGGGCGTGTAATATTTTCTATGGTTATGTAACCGTACCTATCATGTCTTTATAAAATTAAAGGATATTTGACAGTTTTAGAAGCCTTTAAATTGAGAATGTTTTTTACGCAACACCTATTATAATATAATTTAGGCCTTAAAGCCCTGATTGGATTAAGTTTCATAAATATTACCTAAAAATATCACAATGTATCAAGAATTCAAGATAATATTATGTTTTAATTTCACTAATTAATACGAGTATACACAATATCAGCGTAAACAGGCCTTAAATATAATTGCCAATTAAAGGATTCTTTTGATATTTCTCTACTCGAAAAAGTTATCGTATTGCGTTATTTTATTAAAGTTCTATTTACGGTACATTCCTAAAAACTTTTAATTGCATAACAATATCGTCGAGGATAGTGCAATACCGCGTAACTACCAAAGCAGATAGAGTTCAAATATCAAACAATTGACACTCGAATTGAACCTAATTGAATTTGAAGATATGAAGTTTATCGGTTCTTATTCTACGATCGGCCAATTGGTGGATTAAATTAAATTTATGAAAAAATATATGGACTGAACTTAGGTAAGGTAAAAGCTCCTATGTTTGGCCTTAGGGACACACTTCAATAGTTGTACGTATTTGAAAATAACCCATTTAACCCTATAAACATAACAAGTACTGAACCTAAATTGCCATCATGCATTAAAACTACCAATTTGCTATTCCCAATTACCGTATCGGTAATTTGGAAATATACGGACGTATCGGTAATACACAGTATCGGTTGCGGGAATTGAATTTAAATAGCGATTAAGTAATGCCATTCAAAGTCTAGCTAAAACTGTGCACTAATTTGAGCCTAAATTAGGGGCAATTGGTTCCATTTGCGAAGATATCCCTCTATCCATTAACCACAATTTCTAAATTTCCTCAGATATAGAATTACACGGCCTACTAAACAGGAACGGAACTAGATAGCGCAATATGAAATTAAATAGTTGAAATTGACCCAGAACGAGCAATCAATCATTCTGATTGTTTATTTATCATTTAACGAGGTACTTGAAATTCCGATAAGGCTGGGAACGGTGTCGGTATAAGTAAACAGTTGGTAGCTAATGTTGGTAACAGGAGTTCATGTTTGCGTCTTGAGAAATTATTTCGCCTAAGATTGCCCCGCAGTGGGCAGCCACGGGGCAATGTTAGCCTAGTCGAGCGTGCTTGAGTTAGATTAAGTTGGCGTTTGGTGTAAGAAGCAGTGGTGCGGTTAGGGCCTCATACGTGGAATTCATGCAAATGGATTTCCAATTCCATCCATCCCACTTCCACCACTTTAGCTCTATATAGGACAAAACAGGATGAGTTTATTTGTAACAGAATTCTACCCACATCTCAACATTTTAAGTCACAGATAATTATACATGTACCTATTGCTGCAAAATGCACCAATTTTTTCCACGAAACATGTACCTTTATTGAGTATTTCCGTTTGTACCGGTGTGAAATAGGTTTGTGGAAGTTGCAGTCTAGATTTTTTGTAAAATGTTTGATGTTTTTTTAGCTTTATTCTTGTTTTCGGACTGTGTGCAACACCTCTTTGTGGAAGTTCGCAGCTGCAGAGCGTCATGCGTGCACATGCATATTCAAAGATCAGTCGGTTTCCATTTCGCGTGCGTAATCGGAAACAAAACGATATCAAGCAAATAACAACCCTAATACTAATGTAACTACACCGTAATTACCATTAAATCACGCTGATAATGATTTATTCATTTCTAAATTACTCCAAAGAGGAAGAGTTTACGGATGAAAAAGGGACAGAAAAAACAAAACAGTGTGCGCGGTAAAGTATGACGGCGATATACCGATTGCTAAGCGGAAGAAAGTGATGGGTGCTCGTCACGAACGTATTGACAGGTGGTATGAAATGTTGGTTACTGAGCTACCGTGTCAAATTGGTGGGTAGGAAGTCGTTGATTATGATTAGTCATGGGAACCGGGAAGAAAGGGTTAAGGTCTTTCTGAGTATCGATTACTTTACTATCATTGGTAATTTAATTTGACTTGGATGGGTCTTGGATTGGCAAAATGGACATACATTTGCTGTTGTAGGTACGATGTTATTTTTTAAACAGAGAGTGATTTACTAAGACCTACATAGACCTAACGTTATTTATTAATGTCGGTTGTAGGTATATAAATACGAAAATAGCATTTATATCACACGATGATAACATATTAAATTAGGTATGTACTAGGTATGTATTTATGTATAAGTATATACTTTATAATCATAATATTTCTCCATTAAGAGAAAGCCGTCAGCTGAGAATTAAAATAACTCAATCCTCGTTAAAGTGTCACATGGTAAGCAATTAAGAAAAATGTCTAATTAGGCGGATCCAAAATAATTAATTTAGAACGCTCACATTTTTTAACGCAAAAAACTGCAGGTGTGGAAAGAGGAATGTTTTATGGTTAATTATTTAACTTTACGCCTTTACACATAAATAAAACGTAGGTAAATGCATCTGTGAATTTAACATTCATTTTGTCATGGTTATTGTCTTTGTATTATGCAAGTAACTATACATAATATCGATTATAATTTATTTATTATCGCTTAATACCCGCAACAAAAGCCTTAATCAAACTTACACCACGAATAGATCTATATACGTAGGTATGCTTTCATTTATTGTTTTACTGTCTGACTCGTTTTGAGGCAGGTTCCAGACTTAGGTTTTTATAAGGATGCAAAGTCGATCTATTATGTGGGCAAAATCGTAACACATTACATAGTTATCCACAGGGACTGATCAGACGGAACGATTACACCGATGGGCTGGTACAGAATGCATTATTATCTTATTAGATAATCCTTATACAATCCTTATCCTTGTATAATAGCGTATTCGACACTACACCTGAGGATTCTATCCAGGAAAAAGAACTTGATTTCTGGTCAGCTATTATGATTTACAAATAGGAAAGTATCTATCAAAGGTACTGGTGCATAACTTGCGTATGGGAATTGCCCATAATATTACAATATTGCCTAGTGGGCAATTGAGTACCTGTTGAAATGTGTCAATATGACATTTACGGCTGTACATATGTAAATTATGTCCGTGAAGTTGACCGCCCCAAACTTTTTGCCCGCAAATAACATATCTATATCGTTAGTTCATCGTTGGTTCACGTTAGTTCAGTATATGAAATCGTTAGGACCCGATTCCAACATACGTTTTTTTAAAAAACAAAATGGGGGGGGCCAGCTTCACGCTGCCCCCCCAAAACGTATTTTATGAATTTCATTGACTGCAATCGATAGATATTCGTTAGTTCATCTCAATTCGGTACATAATATCGTTAGGACCCGATTAGAAGTACAGTTTTTTTTTAATCAAAGTGGGGCGGTCAACTTCACGCTACCTCCCCAAAATGGATTTTATAGTTTTTAACGATTACAATCGATATATATTCGTTAGTTCATCTCAATTCGGTACATAATATCGTTAGGACCCGATTAGAAGTATTTTTTTTTTTTTAATCAAAGTGGGGCGGTCAACTTCACGCTACCTCCCCAAAATGGATTTTATAGTTTTTAACAATTACAATCGATAGATATTCGTTAGTTCATCTCAATTCGGTACATAATATCGTTAGGACCCGATTAGAAGTATAGTTTTTTTTTTAATCAAAGTGGAGTGGAGAAATTCTTCACTCTACCGCACCATAACGGAATTTTCAAATTAAAATTACAGTAATCGGTAGGTATTTGTTAGTTCTAACTACTTCGCTAAGACATATCGTAAGGACCCGTCTAATTCGGCCAGAAAAAAATAAATTAAATCCACAACTTACGAGCAACGAACGCTTTAGGTATTCAGGTTAAGTCCCATTATTCGCACCCGTTTGAGATCCTAACGATTCTAATGGCTATACTTATATCTAAGGATCATATTGGATAGATTGACATTTATTATTTGCGGGCAAACTCACAGACTTGTCCACAATTCCTTGTTATTTTTTTCTGTAGAAGCCTATAGGAAGGCTGTTTTCACACACGTCCTGCTGGCAAACTATTAACTTTGTCAGCAAATAGTATACCTACATCGTTAGTGCATCATGATTATACGTAAGTAAAATATTTTAAAGCGTTGAAATCCGAATAAAACTTTTTTTTAACAAAATGGAGGCGGTCAACTTCACGTAAATCTTTCTGCCAAAACTATCAACTTTGCCCGCAAATAACATACCCGAATCGTTAGTTCACCATTTGTGTGCGTTAGTTCAGTATATTAAATCGTTAGGACCCGATTCCAACATACGTTTTTTTTAAAAAACAAAATGGGGGGGGCCAGCTTCACGCTACCTCCCCAAAATGGATTTTATAGTTTTTAACGGTTACAATCGATAGATATTCGTTAGTTCATCTCAATTCGGTACATTATATCGTTAGGACCCGATTAGAAGTATAGTTTTTTTTAAATCAAAGTGGAGTGGAGAAATTCTTCACTCTACCGCACCATAACGGAATATTCAAATTAAAATTACAGTAATCGGTAGGTATTCGTTAGTTCTAACTACTTCGCTAAGACATATCGTAAGGACCCGTCTAATTCGGCCAGAAAAAAAATAATTAAATCCACAACTTACGAGCAACGAACGCTTTAGGTATTCAGGTTGAGTCCCATTATTCGCACCTGTTTGAGATCCTAACGATTCTAATGGCTATACTTATATCTAAGGATCATATTGGATAGATTGACATTTATTATTTGCGGGCAAACTCACAGACTTGTCCACAATTCCTTGTTATTTTTTTCTGTAGAAGCCTATAGGAAGGCTGTTTTCACACACGTCCTGCTGGCAAACTATTAACTTTGTCAGCAAATAGTATACCTACATCGTTAGTGCATCATGATTATACGTAAGTAAAATATTTTAAAGCGTTGGAATCCGAATAAAACTTTTTTTTAACAAAATGGAGGCGGTCAACTTCACGTAAATCTTTCTGCCAAAACTATCAACTTTGCCCGCAAATAACATACCCGAATCGTTAGTTCACCATTTGTGTGCGTTAGTTCAGTATATTAAATCGTTAGGACCCGATTCCAACATACGTTTTTTTAAAAAACAAAATGGGGGGGGCCAGCTTCACGCTGCCCCCCCAAAACGTATTTTATGAATTTCATTGACTGCAATCGATAGATATTCGTTAGTTCATCCCAACTCGGTACATTATATCGTTAGGACCCGATTAGAAGTATTTTTTTTTAATCAAAGTGGGGCGGTCAACTTCACGCTACCTCCCCAAAATGGATTTTATAGTTTTTAACGATTACAATCGATAGATATTCGTTAGTTCATCTCAATTCGGTACATAATATCGTTAGGACCCGATTAGAAGTATTTTTTTTTTTTATCAAAGTGGGGCGGTCAACTTCACGCTACCTCCCCAAAATGGATTTTATAGTTTTTAACAATTACAATCGATAGATATTCGTTAGTTCATCTCAATTCGGTACATAATATCGTTAGGACCCGATTAGAAGTATAGTTTTTTTTTAAATCAAAGTGGAGTGGAGAAATTCTTCACTCTACCGCACCATAACGGAATTTTCAAATTAAAATTACAGTAATCGGTAGGTATTTGTTAGTTCTAACTACTTCGCTAAGACATATCGTAAGGACCCGTCTAATTCGGCCAGAAAAAAATAAATTAAATCCACAACTTACGAGCAACGAACGCTTTAGGTATTCAGGTTAAGTCCCATTATTCGCACCCGTTTGAGATCCTAACGATTCTAATGGCTATACTTATATCTAAGGATCATATTGGATAGATTGACATTTATTATTTGCGGGCAAACTCACAGACTTGTCCACAATTCCTTGTTATTTTTTTCTGTAGAAGCCTATAGGAAGGCTGTTTTCACACACGTCCTGCTGGCAAACTATTAACTTTGTCAGCAAATAGTATACCTACATCGTTAGTGCATCATGATTATACGTAAGTAAAATATTTTAAAGCGTTGAAATCCGAATAAAACTTTTTTTTAACAAAATGGAGGCGGTCAACTTCACGTAAATCTTTCTGCCAAAACTATCAACTTTGCCCGCAAATAACATACCCGAATCGTTAGTTCACCATTTGTGTGCGTTAGTTCAGTATATTAAATCGTTAGGACCCGATTCCAACATACGTTTTTTTAAAAAACA